>JBBBDQ010030549.1:0-67500 GCA_037127315.1 Ascarosepion bandense
TTGCATAAAGTTGGTCCACAGTTCGCACACTGTGCCTGTGGAGTTCACGTCAGCTGCCGGAGGTTCAATTAACACACCAACCAGCCAAAAGAAGAGTAAGCCAGATATATGTTTAAACAGTCTTCACAAGAAGAATATGCAAAAACCAAGGAATTAATTTAAGAATACATCCTACACCCTCAAGTTACCAGGACATAATATAACATGGCACACACAGCAACTTAATACTACATTCCACCTGACACACACATGTAATATTTGGTTTGGTTTGGTTTGTTTTATGGTATATCAACACCTCAATGGGTTATTTAATGCCAACGAATTTTTTACAATAGATTTATATGAACAGAATATACGTTCTTTGTAAAGTAGGTTTCGTTGAGAGTCAGATGTATTGCTGGTAATATTTTCGAAGACATATTTTTGTTGGTAACATTTTACCATCAGAAACGTAATTTTATTTGGTAACATTTTTCATCAAAAACGTATTTTTGTTGGCAATATCTTTTCTTTAAAAATGTTTTGTTGGTAATATTTTTCCTTCAAAAATGCTTTTTGGTAATTTCTCATTCCAAAATGTTTTTTTGGAAAATACTTTCATAGCATTTTGACCTCGGTTTGGAGGGTTAACTATTTCCCCATAGCTGAGACCCTAACAGGTGCTACCACCCGGGGCAGGGTGGACCTGGGAACAACAGCAATTAAGAGGTGCTTCTATACTCATCACAACCTCTCAATCAGACGCCTTGCTGCTGGATGCAGTTTGTAGTCATACCAAGGACCACATGTAGGAACAAATACGCTATATTTACATAAATCTAAACTTATTGAAAATGGAGATTTCTCAGTGTGTGTGTGTGTGTGTGTGTGTGTGTGTGTGTCCGTTACCTATAGACTCCGAAAAAGCTGAACCGATTTTCTTGAAAATTTACACAGTTGTACTATAAGCGTCTGCGAGTGTTCTTAGCTAGGTTTTGTGTCGAGGTACCCCCGATAAATATCGAAAATCGATAATCGAAAAAATCGGGTTATAAAAGAAGTGGTCCGATGTTAATCAAATTTGATACACTCATAGACAAAGTTATAAGAAACGATATACAGAAGTTTCAAGGTTGCAGTTCTTACAATAGTGCAGAAAAGCGATTATATATATATATATATATATATATATATATATATATATAAGGCAAGATGTTTGTGTGTGTGTCTGTTTATCTGCCTGTATACCTGTATTTTTTTCAGCCATTTTATTTTAGTTTTGCTTCGGGTTTGGCTCTAAGCAGGTATAATTATAGTTCTTAGTCTCAGCCATGATACCATTTACTCAGAGGACTTATTTAGCCTTCAAAATTTAGTTTACGACGAAAAAAACTTATTTGATATTGATACCAGGAAATCAAAATTTGACTTACATCCATTCATTTTTCTTTCAGTCTACGGTTTCGCTTTAACTGGAAACAACTATTGCTTTTTAGTCTTTCGTGCCAACGTCCAAAGAGTCTGAGCTCCAGGAACATGGATTAGTTTTAAAGCTTTCATTACACCCGAGCAACGCCGGGCTATACTGCTAGTATATATATATATATATATATATATATATATATATATATATATATATATATATACTAGGTGCGATTGGTAAATTGTCGCAATTATTTTATTATGTCAAATATTCTTTAGGCTGAGTCTGAGCTCCAGGTCCATGAATTAGTTTTAAAGCTTTCATTACACCCGAGCAACGCCGAGGCTATACTGCTAGTATATGTATAAATGGAAGAAAGAATTCTTTATAACCTGAACACAACAATACAAATACAGCCTTTGAGATTTCACTCGCCCGATCGACTCAGTCGATTAAAAACTTAATTTGTCGATTAAAGTTTATTGCTTTACTCGCCCGCGGCCGATTAAAAATCTTGCAATGTAACGTGTCCCTTCAAATATAGAAAAAGAAATCTGATTCCTTTTACAACCCAAAAGTATGCCATTGATGATTCACAGGTTACTTAGAATGACTTTAAATGACATTATTGAACTCTTTGGTCTTATGCATGACGCTTGATTTACGTCGAATGAATTTGTTATGTTTTTATCATCTATGAGATAGAGGTTGTAGTCAAACAAAAAGGAAACTACGAATTTAGGTACCTCCTCTCAATTGCAAAAAAAAAATCTGCATGTCAAGATATTAAATGGGAACTTAATAAAAACAAAGTTTTATCATCAAAATATTTATTCTATTATTAAGAGGAAAGATCAGATTTTGTTGTTCTTATTTAAAAAAAATTAAATCCTTTTTAACATTTTCGAAATTTTAATTAATATTTAATATTTAGTTTTCCGTCAGCGATTCACGCTTTGTTTACGTAAGGCGACTATTAAGAAAATGGAGTCTGTCGAGTAAAATGATTTATGGGGCGAGTAAATTTTCCCCGCTCTCGACTGCCGGTCGGGTGATTTCTTTTTCAAATCTCAAAGGCTGTACAAATATAATAAAGGTCATTACATGAATAACACAATGACTTATACATGAAACATATCAAAGACACATTATACAAACAAGGAAAGAAATGATATTCATAATGTGGCCTCCCTGTGTCTGTTCTATAAATACTTTCATGGCTTCTGCTCGGGCGAGCTTAAGTCACTGATGCCACCTCAACAGGTGTTTACTCGTGCAACCAGACTGGCAACTGGGTCCCACCCATTCACAGTCAGGTTAGCCAAATGCAGACGACAATTCTACTCCTTCAGCTTCTTCTCTCGCACTTCCCGCCTGTGGAACTCGCTCCCGTATTCTTGCTTTCCCGACGGCTACAACCTCCAGAAATTTAAATGCAAAGTCAATACTCATCTACTAACCACTGGACTCTAGCTCTCTCCCCACCCCTGTATAACCTTCCCTTTCTCTCCACCTATGTATTTGTCATCGCACCTGCTTTCTATTGTTCCTTTCTAACTAGTTTGTACTCCTCACTCTTTTCTAATTAATCTTTTTACATTTATGTAGCCCTCTGCACATCAGTGGCGTTTCCGCCTTGCTCGGGGTGAAATGATTAAAAAAAAACAAAAAAACTAAATACTTATGGACACCAATATATACGATCAATATTTAACCTTGAAGGAAGTTAATGCTGATTGGATCGATTATAAACGTGCAATATTTACGGACAAAGAATTAAATAAACGCTCCCAGATCGAGATTTCAACAACGAGACTGTTTTCGAGATTAAATAAACCGACAAATTCAGACAACCCATAATTCCTTCTTAATCACTATTTTATTTTCAGTGTTAATTGCGTCACTTATTCGTACTCGTCAGTCAGTCATTTTAGTGCCATACGTGACATACGCTTGGGCGATCATGTCACGAAAGAGATATGACTAACAGGGCAGAAGATTTTCCGGCAGGAGATTGCCATTACTTTCAGCGATAGACTGGTTGCTACCCATAGCTATAGAACCCAGTTTGTCCTTCTATTCCATCCTTTTATTCAAAATAGTTGGTTAAGTGTCATATGTGATACAGGCTTGGGCGATCATGTCTCGAAAGAGGCATGACTAACTCGGCAGAAGATTTTCTCGCAGTAGTTTGCCATTACTTTCTTCGGTAGACTGGTTGCCAGCTAAGGCTATAGAACCCAGTTTGTCCTTCTGTTCCATCCTTTTATTCACATCAGTCATTTAAGTGCCATACGTAGGACACGCTTGTGTGATCATGTATTGAAAGATGCATGGCTAACTTGGTAGAAGATTTTCACGCAGTAGGTTGGCGTTACATTCTGCGGTAGACTGGTTGCCAGCCAAGGCTATAGAACTTAATCTGTACAGTTATTTAACCCATATCTGGAAAGAAGAGACGGATTAATTCCTTTCCAAAGAGTATTTGCACGTAAGGGAATGCAAAGAGTTCAAATACGAATTTGAACACGGTTCTCCGATTTCTCATTCCGAGACGATATTCACTGCACCACAACACACATCCATTCCATTTGTCATATTCTTAAAATTATTCATGCGAAATCGACATGAATGACCTCAGTCGTAAGTAGATCATCGTAAAGTCAACTCTACTTTCTGTGACAATGAACCTCTTGCTATCATCCAGAATACATTTCCTTGTTAAATTATCCGTCTACGATAAGTCTTTATACATTTTATCCCGTTTCCCATAAAAAGAAGTAACTGAAATATCTATCTAAATCTATCTATCTACCTAATTTAATCTAAACTTATTTATAAATGGAACTTTGTCTGCGTGTGTGTGTGTGTCTGTGTGTCTCTGTGTGTGTATCCGTTTCCTATAGACTCCGAAACGGCTAAACCGATTTTCATGAAAATTTACACAGTTGTACTATAAGCGTCTGCGAGTGTGCTTAGCTAGGTTTTGTGTCGAGTTACACCGGATAAATATCGATAATCGAAAAAATTGGGTTATAGAAGGAGTGGTCCGATTTTAATCAAATTTGATACACTCATAGACAAAAACATAAGAAACGATATACAGAAGTTTCAAGGTTGCAGTTCTTACAATGGTGCAGAAAATCGATAATATATATATATATATAAAAGGCAAGATACCGGGTCTGATCAAAATCAGTTTTTCAACCCTTTTATTTTAGTTTTTGCTTCGGGTTTGGCTCTAAGTAAGCATAATTGTAGTTCTTAGCCTCAGCCATGATACCATTTACTCAGAGGACTTATTTAGCCTTCAAAATTTAGTTTAAGACGAAAAAAACTTATTTGATATCGATACCAGGAAATCAAAATTTGACTTACATCCATTCATGTTTCTTTCAGTCTACGGTTTCGCTTTAACTGGAAACAATTATTGCATTTTAGTCTTTCGTGCCAACGTCCAAAGAGTCTGAGCTCCAGGACCATGGATTAGTTTTAAAGCTTTCATTACACCCGAGCAACGCCGGGTTATGCTGCTAGTTTGCAATATTCATTAGATAATAATCTAACTTTTAGCACACAATATCCAGCACTTTGACGGGCCATCCTCTCTATTATAATAAAAACCATTCAATATATATATATATATATATATATAGTTATCCGCAGACAGATCTGTTTTGCTATATCACAGCTCATCAGTACGGTAAGATATCCGATTGCTTTTTACCCAGGATTGAAACCCGGCCGAATTGGCGTCATTCGGCGATTCTACCTCTGAGCTCTGGGCGCTCAGTAGAAGAAAGCAGACTTTTTAGCGTGTATATTATCATTAAACATGCCCAACAGCTGAGTGTGTTCTAATTCATTGCTGAATAAACGATGCGTAGATGCTAGAATAGCTACTGTTTTTCAAAGTCTGCCATTCTTCCAGAGTGCTCAGTCAGGGTGTGAGAACGTAATGTATATATAGAGATAGATTTAGAAAAAAAATTAGATATACTACAATTTCATGGGTAATACATATTTCACCGCACAATAATGACCTTGCAGCTCGTCAGACCCAAATGATGCAACAGTTAATCTTCAAAATATAATATTTTGAAGATATTATGAAGATTAACTGTTGTATCATTTGGGTCTGACGCGCAGCAATGTCATCATTGTGCAGTGAAATATGTATTAAACATGAAATTGTTGTATATCTAATTTTTTTTCTAAATCATATTACTCTGTTAAATTAAATAAATGAATGTAATATTGAGCTGTTTTGAGTTCGTCTCTATCGGAATTTACCTGAATGATATACCAAGTGTTCTACATCATATATATATATATATATATATATATATATATATATATATATATATACTTCCACCCTGTCACGCTGATGGAGAGAGAGAGAGAGAGAAAGAGAGAGAGAGAGAGAGTAGCGTGTTAGTATATTCGGCTCAGTTTATTAGAGAGACAATAGCGAGGCAGCGCCGGCTCAGTTCATTCTCTTCACTACCCGGTATTAAACTTTACTGCCAGTTATGAAAGCTCTTGCCGCAGACTTAATAATTGTTTAATTGTACTCTGATCAGAAAGGTGACAGGTAAGTCTACGGGAGAGCGTGGTTGTAGTAAAACCAATATATGTAGTGTATTTATTATTAGTACCAGAGATACAATCTCTGAACGGGCATGTAAGTTGTATTATTGTGTTACCATCCTTATAACCTCTCTGAAGATGGCTCATGTGAGCCGAAAGCTTAAAACCAACTTAATAAAAGATTATCCAAATGTTGGAGAATTTTGTCTTTATTTTCAACTGAAATTAAAACGAAAATACGACGTTTAGAACGGGTCATGATGAAACATGAAATGGTATCATGGCTGAGACTAAGAACTACAATTAAACCTACTTAGAGCCAAACCCGAAGTAAAAACTAAAATAAAAGGGCTGAAAAAATACAGACATACAGGCAGATAAACAAACACACACACACGAACATCTTGCCGTTTATATATAACACATTATAGATTTTCTGCACTATTGTAAGAACTGCAACCTTGAAACATCTGAATATCGTTTCTTATGTCTTTGTCTATGAGTGTATCAAATTTGATTAAAATCGGACCACTCCTTCTATAACACGAGTTTTTCGATTATCGATTTTCGATGTTTATCCGGTATAACTCGACACAAAACCTAGCTAAGAACAATCGCAGACGCTTATAGTACAACTGTGTAAATTTTCAAGAAAATCGGTTCAGCAGTTTCGGAGTCTATAGGAAACGGACATACACACACAGACACAGACAGACACACACAAAGTTCCATTTATAAATAAGTTTACATATACTTTAATATACCATAATTATTAAATTCTTGATTCTCTGAACTATACATTCCACCTCCTTTACTCATGAGATATTATGTTGTCCCAAAAGTTCGAAAACACTTGCAAAATGAGTCTATTTGGTCCAGCACAATCGAGACAAGCGATGGGTTCAGAAAGGGCAAGAGACACCGTCGGTTCCAAAACAAGATCGATTCGGCAAGAAAGTCATGTTGTGTGTTTGGTGGAACTTTGAAGGAATCGTGCATTTTGAGTTGGTTCCGAATGGTAGTGCCATCAGTGCCGAACTTTACTGTCAGCAACTTGAGCGGGTCTACGAAAAGAAAAAGCAAAAGTACCCGGCTCTGATCAACCGAAAGCGCGCTTTGATGCAGCAGGACAATGCCAAGCCACACACCGCCAGGAAGACCAAAGACAAGTTTGAAGAGCTGAATGGCGTTGAGGTTTTGCCACATCCAGCCTACAGTCCTGACTGTGCTCCATCATATTACGACCTTTTCAGCTCAATGCAACACTTTCTGAAGGGCGCCGATTCGACTCGTTTGATGAAGTCAAGGAAGCGTGTAAAGAATTCTTTGATTTCAAGCCGGCTGAATAGTACTTTGACCAGATCCGAAAGCTTGCAGATCAATTGCAGAAAGTTTTGGAAAATGATGGCCTTTATTTTGACCAATAATTTTTTTTGTTTTTGCGAGTAAAATTTCAATTTGTTGCCAGTGTTTTCTGTTAATCTTAGATTACTTGGCGAGTAAAGTTTTTACGAAATTTTGGGACCACCTAATATTACTAAATCTAATTAAAAAACAATCCTGAAGTTCAGCCTGCTGTTAAAAATTGTTGTCTGCTCATTTAAATAATGTATGTTCCCACAATGTATCATACCAAGACAAAATAATTCTATTTTAATTTATAAAAACTACAAGTTTTCATTTATGACTTATTGTCTAATATAACTTAAATATTAATAATTATTTTACTGAATTAAATGACCCAGACAATACTTAATTAGTTTTCTTAACCACAATATACTTGAATATACCATAATGATTTGCTCCTAATTATAACATAAATATTCCAGCCCCGTTAATTATGAAGTAGTTAAAAAAATCTAACTTGCTGTTAAAATTTATTTATATATTTAAGTATTGTCCGGTTTTTCTAAGTACCTTACTCAGACAAAATAATTTTTTTAATTTATTACAATGTTTTATTTATAACTGATACTAATTTTCACTCATTGTTTTACTAAAAATAAATGACCCACACAATACTTAAGTGTTGTTCTTAATACAAATCAACTAAGAATACCATTTTATCCCATTTAATTTGACAAACACTTTCACTCAAAATATTTGTGATTTTTAAAAGCCGCACCCCACCCAGATTGGTACATAAGCAAAAGGCCATACCCCCAAGATTGGCAGATAAAGCTGTACCTCCCAGATTTTACCACCCTCTGTAAATATACGAATTATATATATATATATATATATATATATATATATATATATATATATATATAAAACAGGCCGTAATTATTAGGCCACCCCAGTGTGAAAAGAAATGATATATTTCATACTAGTTTTTATTATTTATTGCTAAGTGAATAATTGCAAATAAAAATAGAATATTTCTTTTATTAATACTGCACGATAGTAAGTGCAGCAAATAAATTTGTAAATATTTAATAATTACCTCTATTGCAATTTCATCAATGAAAGGATGAAGAAAATTTAGGTTGATTCGGACGAGTTCATTTTTGCTTTCTTGCCTTGTAAAACTATGCAAAGTCATAATAACAAAAGAACCATTGTATTTTCATTTAGAATTATCCACTTGCCAATAAATACTAAAAATAGTATGAAATACATCATTTCATTTAAATAACTGGGGTAGCCTAATAAATATGGCCGGTGATATATATATATATATATATATATATATATATATATATATACCCGACTGTGGAATTCTCTTCCACACGATTGCTTCCCCGACGGCTACAATCTCCAGGAGTTTAAATGTAAGGTCAATAGTCACCTCCTAACACACTAAGCTGCTCCCATTCTATCAAACACTCTTCCCATCTGCCCAACCCTGATCCTCGGTATCCTTACTCATCTGTCACCTTCCTCCTGACATTCCCTATGTCTAACCACTCCTTCTCTTTACCTTCCCCTATGTAGCCCCATGCGCAATAGTGGCAGTGGAATGCCTTGCTTGGGGTGAGATTATTATATATATATATATATATATATATATATATATATATATATATATATACTAGCAGTATAGGCCGGCATTGCTCGTGTGTAATGAAAACTTTAAAACTAATCCATGGTACTGGAGCTCAGACTTTTGGACGTTGGCACGAAAGACTAAAATCAATAGTGGTTTCCAGTTAAAGCGAAACCGTAGACTGAAAGAAAAATGAATGGATGTAAGTCAAATTTTGATTTCCTGGTATCGATATCAAATAAGTAGTAAAAAATCTATTGTTCAAGAAAAAATACCTAAAATCGAACCTACTGTTAAAAATGATGTCTACCCATTTAAAAAAATCTAAGGTCCCATTATGTATCTTATCTAAACAAAATTAAAAAATGACATGTCGAGAACCAAGACATCCTGCTCCCTTTAATATCCCAAATATTAAATCTCCATGGTTACATAATTCTCAATTTGGATTTAACAATATTGACCTACCTAAATCATTTTCTCTAACTACCACTCCCTAATTTTCTAAATAACCATGAATTCATTTTATATTTTAAAAGTAAATCATTTTCACCATTTATTTTAACATATCACCTGAAGAAGAACAGTGTTGTTCTGAAACATGAACATTTTTGTGTAGTGACATTATGCTTTTATAAACCATTGTAATAACAAAATGTCAATACAATATCTATATATATATATATATATATATATATATATATATATATATATATATATATATAAGCACCTGCAGAAATACCAATGTAGTATTTTTTTATATTTGAGTTTTCTTTAGGGTATATCATGACCTGATATACCACCACCTCCGTTATACAGTCTCCACCCATAGGACAATCAATTTTAATTCTACAATTGCATTTTGTTATATTATTGCAATGTCCAGTTGTATTCCTCATGTCTGGTAAATTCCTGGCAAATTTAGGGTTGATTTGGTTGGGAGTTGCAGAACTGAGGCTGGCTCGACCAATTGTTGTTTCTCTGGAGCTGGCTTGATTAATGGTAGTAGGTTCCGGGTTATTAGTTTGATTTTTGTATCTAGCTAAGGTTCTTCTATTGTGGGAGCTGATTATACTTTCTATATTTTTAGGGCACGAATAGCTAATTATTTAGTGTTTTTCTGTTAAATATTCTATGAAGGGAACTAGAACTGCTAAAATGTTTATCTACGAGTTTTAAAAAATATTTAGCTATATTAATATCACATAATTTGCAAAATGGAGGGTTGAACCAAATTGCTTTCTTTCTTCTGTTGGTCTTATTGGTATTACTATATTTCAAGGATTCGTCATAAAAAAGCGGCTTTTGAAATCCACGCTTATGTAAAGCCTCGTTATATGTTTTTTTATGTGTGTCAAAAATGTTTTGGTTAGAAGATAGTCTGTTGATTCTAGTATTAACGGAGTTAGGAATTTGTCTCACTACATGTGAGGGGGGGGTTGGAGTTATACCCTAAAGAGAACACAAATATAAAAAAATACTACATTGGTATTTCTGCAGGTGCTTGGAAGCAACGGCTGTATAATCACATGCACTCCTTTTCCAACCCTGAACTATATATATATATACATATATATATATATATATGTGTGTGTGTGTGTGTGTGTGTGTGTGTGTGTGTGTTAACTTAAATAAAAAATTTTAAACACTTATATTGAAACCCATTCCTTCTCGCCTAAATACACCTCTTCAAACAGCCCAAAATCTTAACTTTAAAAAGTAATTTAACTCATTTAGTTGTCTATCTTTATAAAAAATGAACTCCTATTCCTCCCCTTCCTAAATATACCATTTCAACACCCTGTAACTCCGCGACTACCGGCTCTGTCCTTTTCCACTTTGTGACCGTTGTTAACCTACCCCCCCCCCACACACACACTCTAATTCAGGGCCTTCGACATTTGGAAAAAACAATGTCACTGACGTGACGTAGAGTCTCTATTAGAGATTCTATGTCGAAATGTACATCCGACACCTTTGAATTTTGAAAATTTTCTCTAATTTATATATATATATATATATAACATAGTGATGATCCATGTATACTGTCTTAATATTATGTATAGGAAAAACTACTAAAAAGTTGTAAGTTTAAAATTGTATTTTTTTGACAGTATTTATTTATTTCTATTATTATATTTGATATTTCAGACCGTCCTCGACCTTTCATCAGGAACAAATGATTTTAAAATTTAAATTAGAAACGTTTTCACGATAAGCGTTCGTCCGAGAGATTGTTTACATCACGTGACGCAGAAAGAGACAGATTTTTTTAATATTTGTAAACCTATCTTTAATAATACTTATAAATGTTGTTTTAAAGAAATATTTTTAAGTGTATCTAAGAAATGTTTAACTATTGAATATATATATAAAGATTCAAAACACCTAAGTCCCTATTTAATTATATATATACATATGTATATATCCCCCCTGTCACACTCAAGGGTTTGGATTATTTTTTTTTTATCTCTTGGTGTCATATACTCAATAGTAGGTACATCAATATATATATTGCCTTCATTTTAGACATTATATCTTTTTAAATATGTCCGGATGATGCATAAAGGCAAACAACCGCTTTCGTTAGAGTAAAAAACTCTCCGAATTTACACTCTTTTTTTCTCGCGTACAGACACATACAAACGCAGATATACCTATAAATACAGGGTTTGATGAAGAAATTGTATACTAAATTACACAATAAAAGCAAAAACACTGACACCCCAACCTCATCTTAACAGATATATTTGCCAAAACCACTGAAAATTTGAATTCAGTTGAATTTATGGCATTCACTTATGCACAACTACCATTGGAAAAGGTATTAATCCGTCTCTTCCACCCAGTTATGGGCAAAGTAACAGAGATGTGCGTTGTGGTACAGTGGATATTGGCTCGGAACGAGAAACCGAGGAAGCGAGTTCGAATTCCAGTTGAATCCATTGCATTCACTTACGCGCAAATACCCTCCAAAAATGATTCCATACAAAATTAAAATATTTATTTCAGTCCATATGAGGTTATGAGGTATTTACATTATTCAGACTATTGTCCCCATTCCTGTTGCCATCTGTATGACGTTTCGGCCGTTGTACACTCCAGACTTCTTCAGGTGCTAGCAATGTAGAACCGAGTCCTTTATTACAATCACTGGGGTATATCATCCTCATTCCTTGTACAAACCCCGCGATTAAAAGTCATGAGTTATCTCCCTCTAATCCGTCTCTTCCTTCCAGTTATGGGTTAAATAGCAGGAGAGAGTGGGTTCTATAACCTTGGTCGTCAACCAGTCTACCGCAGAAAGCAAATTTTCGTGAAAGCACAATTACGATGTACTCAGTCTTCAGGACTTTGTTCGGTCTGCTATGTATATGCTTTTAATCTATCTATCTATCTATCTATCTATCTATCTATCTATCTATCTATCTATCTATCTATCTATCTAGGAAAAACTACTAAAAAGTTGTAAGTTAAAAATATATTTTTTTGACAGTATTTATTTATTTCTATTATTATATATATATATATTTGATATTTCACATCTGCCACGGCCTTTCATCAGAAACAAATGATTTTAAAATTTAAAAATTTAAACAAGAATCGTCCGTCGCGAGAAGCGTCCGTCACGCGATATATATATATATATAACACTTGATGATTTACTAAGATTTCCTTCTACCAATGATGAGAATGAAACCCGAGCATCATGATCTGAAAACATAAATTATAAACACCCAACACGCTGAGATATATATATATATATAATTGTAGATATGGATGTCAAAAATGGGGATCTGAATGAGTTTCTGCAGCGTCTCAGCGTTACGGTAGAATATAATCGATTTCTGCCGCCACCCACCCATCACTAACCCTGTCATCTGATCAGATCAACAGGCAGGCTGACACGCAGAGAAATGCAGGTGTAACCAAACGGTAGATTGCAAGGTCACTTTGGCCAAAGGTTATCAAGGTTAGCGGAGGGACCAAATGATAGTTAGCGGCTAATATGACCATAATTTCTGGCCAAATCGTCGGCTGGCCGGCCGAAAGCGGGCAGCTGCCCCTGGTCGAGGAAACCCGAGGAAAAGACGAAGGCAATGTCAAAGGGGTCCGTTTATCAAATCTTGGAGGAAATTAAAAGCACTGGACTGGCATAGATATAGTATCTCATTTCTCAGATCATTATCTCTCTCTTTCTCTCTCTTTCTATATCTATCTATCTATCTATCTATCTATATATGCTCATTATCTATCTATCTATCTATATGCCTCTCTCTCTTTATATATATATATATATATATATATATGTTCATTATCTATATATGTCTCTTTTTGTATATATATATATATATATATATATGTTCATTATCTATCTATCTATCTATCTATCTGTCTCTCTCTTTATGAATATATATATCTGTTCATTATCTATCTAATGTATGTCTCTCTCTCTTTATATATATATATATATATATATATATATCTGTGCTATTTATTATTAAAATATAATGTTTGCGTTGCTTACCCTCCAAAAATGATTCCATACAAAATTAAAATATTTATTTCAGTCCATATGAGGTTATGAGGTATTTACATTATTCAGACTATTGTCCCCATTTCTGTTGCCATCTGTATGACGTTTCGGCCGTTGTACACTCCAGACTTCTTCAGGTGCTAGCAATGTAGAACCGAGTCCTTTATTACAATCACTGGGGTATATCATCCTCATTCCTTGTGCAAAAGTCACGATTAAAAGTCATGAGTTATCTCCCTCTAACCCCGTAAGTTAGTTGTTCACCACAGCTCTAGCCTGGTATTGAACACACTATTCTAAGAGTCAAATCATGTTCTAACCAAGGTCTATATCTACTAGACCATGTGTCCTTAAGGAGAAATACAACTGAATTTTTGGGATAACTTATGAGTTAACTCCAATCTAAGCTTTTCGCAAGGAATGAGGATGATATACACCAGTGATTGTAATAAAGGGTTCGGTTGAAAATTCCTCGCGACTGAAGAAGGCCGGAGCGTACTACGGCCGGAAACGTCGTACAAATGGCAAGTAAAATGAGGACAATATTCCGAATAATGTAAATACTGTAATAACTACCTCATTTCTGAAATATAGACAAATACTAATTTCAAAGTTAAATAAAATCCTGTATCAAGAAAATGTTGATGTAGTATCAATTAGTTTTACTAAAGTTATTTTTATTATTACTTTTAATCATATCACCCCGAGCAAGGCGGTAACGCCACTGATGAGCAGGGGGTTACGTAAGAGTGAAAACATTGGAAAAGAGAAAGCCGGAAACCACATCCTAAACAGGAAACAAGGGATGAGCCTCTTAACCTGTTCAATAGACATGGGTGGAGTGTAAACCGGGCGATAGTTTAGTCTATCTACTCCCATTGAGTTTAGTTTTATTATAAAAAAAAACTGCCTTCTAAAGTTATTATCATCAAACCAGCAAGTCATAAACA
The DNA here is from genome assembly GCA_037127315.1 of Ascarosepion bandense. Classification (NCBI taxonomy): domain Eukaryota; kingdom Metazoa; phylum Mollusca; class Cephalopoda; order Sepiida; family Sepiidae; genus Ascarosepion; species Ascarosepion bandense. Next base: position 14,469 of record JBBBDQ010030549.1, read on the forward strand.
ACAAGGTAATAAAATCATGACTCCCATAAGCATGGATTAAGCGAGTCTCCCCGAAAGCAATACTCTGCGCCTCCTCGGCCTTACCCTTTCTTCTGATCTCAAGTGGAACCACTACATTGAGTCAATAGCTAAATCCACTGCTAGGAAGGTTGGGTCACTGTGTCAGGCCAGGATGTTTTTTCCCGCCTGAAACCATCCTGCATATATACAAATCAACCATTCGCCCGTGCATGGAATACTGCTGCCATATATGGTCCGGTGCCCCCCGCTGTTTCTCTCGATGTTTTTGACAGGCTCCAAAGAAGAATCAGTAATGTGATAGGTACCGACTTGGCGGCTCAACTACAGCCACTTTCCTACCGACGGGATGAGGCTTCCCTTTGTCTGTTCTATAAATACTTCCATGGTTTCTGCTCCAACGAACTTAAGTCACTGGTGCCTCTGCAACAGGTGTTTACTCGTGCAACCAGACTGGCAATTGGGTCTCACCCATTCAAAGTGAAATCAACCAAATGCAGACGACAATTCTACTCCTGCAGCTTCTTTCCTAGCACTTCCCACCTGTGGAACTCGCTTCCTTATTCTTGCTTTCCTGACGGCTACAACCTCCAGGAATTCAAATGCAAGGTCAATACTTATCTCTTAACCACATGACTCTAGTTCTTTCCTTACCACCCTGTATATCCTTTCCTTTCTCTCCACCTCTGCAACTGTCATCACAGCTGTATTCCCAACCTTCTCTTGCTCCTTTCTAAATTGTTTGTCCTTCTCTTCACTCACTTCTATTTAATGCTTTACTCTTCTGTAGCCCCCTGCACATCAGTGGCGTTACCGCCTTGCTCGGGGTGATATGATTAAAAAATAAAAAAACTAATGATAAGTCTTTAAAGCATTTACATTTTAATATTCTTTAAGCATTTAAATCTTAATATACTTTAAATTCTTCATGACTCTTCTTGTCAATAACAGCCAGCAATCTATTATCCATTGATTTTATTTGTCTTTTAGCTGTTTCGATTCCCTCGTGGGGGTTTTAATTGCTTCGCAGAGGTGTTTCTTTGGAAATGGTTGGTAAATTTCAATGCCTCTAAAACAAAGCTGTTATCAACTAACCACCATAGACAATCGCATCTACCTCCCATTAGCATGGGACAGGCTAGCCTCCCAGAGAGTAAAATACTACGCCTCCTTGGCCTTACACTCTCGGCGGACCTCAAATGGAATGACTATATTGAATCCATTGCCAAATCTGCTGCTATGAAAGTTGGCTCCCTGTGCAGGGCCCGGAAATTTTTCCCACCTGAATCTATTCTGCACATATACAAATCTACCATCCGCCCGTGTATTGAATATTGCTGCCATATCTGGTCGGGTGCCCCTGCTGCTCTCCTTGGGCTTCTTGACAAAATACAAAGGAGGATCTGTAACGTGGTTAATATAAACTTGGCAGACCGGCTGCAGCCGCTCTCTCACCGGCGTGATGTGGCTTCCCTGTGCCTCTTTTACAAGTACTTTCATGGCTTCTGCTCCGATGAGCTTAGATCACTGGTGCCGCCTAAGCAGGAATTTACACGAGATACTAGATTAGCAACTAGGTCCCACCCTTTTACAGTTAAACAAATAAGATGTAACCGTAAATTCTACTCCAACAGCTTCTTTTCTCGCGCCTGTGGAACTCCCTTCCACAAGTCTGCTTTCCCGACAGTTACAATCTCCAGGTGTTCAAATGTAGGGTCAATAGACACCTCCTATCATACTAACTCCCAACTATTCTCAGAACACTCTCATCTACCCAACCCTCATTCTCGTTATCCTTACCCGCCTATCACCCACCCTCTGACATTTCCTATATTTAATCATCCTTTCTCCACTCTACGTAGCCCCCTGCGCAGTAGTGGCAGTGACATGCCTTGCTCGGGGTGAAACGCTTATAAAAAAAAACCGCCAAGAGTTCGCAGGGGGTGTCAGTGAGAGAAAAGACTGGGTGCAGATTATATTAACCCTGCAACACTAAACATCAGTTAAAGTTATACCACTACTACCCATGGGTATATCATACCCGATTTTGAAAATATATTAAGTACAAATCTTTATCTGAAATATTTTACATACAGATACTTGAAAATTTGAATTTTGAGTTAACATTAATAGGAACTGAAAAATATACTATTTAGTTAAGAAAACCAGGTACTGAAAATTTGATTAAATTGTAATTAAAATGACATCATTTGCGCTGGGTACTATATACCCAGGTTAGTGTTCTCGGGTTAAGGAAAAGATAAAAGTTGAACGAGATTCAATAAGATATAAGATGGCAACTATATATATATATATATATATATATATATTAATGTCATAGAACCGCATTACAAATTTACGAATTGCGTCTGCTATTCAGTGACTGTTATCGTTGCATAGTAACATTTTATGTCAGCAAAATATAAAATCATCTTTGACGGGGGATGTCTTTATGTTAACGTCTCTGTGTATCGATGCAGCATATAATTTTCGAAACATATACTGTTAAATATATGTATAATTTTATATTATACTGGTAAACAGGTGTTTACTCATGCAACCACACTGGCAACTGGGTCTCACCCATTCACAGTGAGATCAACCAAATGCAGACGACAATTCTACTCCTGCAGCTTCTTTCCTCGCACTTCCAGGAACTCAAATGCAAGGTCAATACTTATCTCTTATCTCTTATATATATATATATAAGTTCAAACAGAAAGTGGCAGACCCCTTAGCAATAAATATCTCTTTTCCGTTTTTGCCTTGTATTCCTGTGGTAAATTTTAAAGTAAATGAATTTGATCTCAACAATATTCAGACCATATTATTTAAAACGCAATTTTTTAAAAACTTTTGGCAAAGCCGAATAGTAAGTGATGTTGTCTATTTTCTTTATTTCGTCTCTCCAATTTTTTCCCCTTTTCTTTCATGTCTCTATCCATTTTCTTCAACTCTCTTTGGCTTAGATCGCCCGGTTCACACTCCACCCACGTCTATTGAACAGGTGAAGAGGCTCATCCCTTGTTCCCTGTTTAGGATGTGGTTTCCGGTTTTCTCTTTTCCAATCTTTTCACTCTTTTCTTTTATTTTTTCAATTGGAGTAGATAGATCTATCTATCGTCTGGTTCACACTCCACCCACGTCTATTGAAAAGGTGAAGAGGCTCATCCCTTGTTCCCTGTTTAGGATGTGGTTTCCGGTTTTCTCTTTTCCAATCTTTTCACTCTTTTCATTTTATTTTTTCAATTGGAGTAGATAGATCTATCTATCGCCCGGTTCACACTCCACCCACGTCTATTGAACAGGTGAAGAGGCTCATCCCTTGTTCCCTGTTTAGGATGTGGTTTCCGGTTTTCTCTTTTCCAATCTTTTCCTTTTTTTTTTCAATTGGAGTAGATAGATCTATCGCCCGGTTCACACTCCACCCACGTCTATTGAAAAGGTGAAGAGGCTCATCCCTTGTTCCCTGTTTAGGATGTGGTTTCCGGTTTTCTCTTTTCCAATCTTTTCACTCTTTTCTTTTATTTTTTCAATTGGAGTAGATAGATCTATCTATCGCCCGGTTCACACTCCACCCACGTCTATTGAACAGGTGAAGAGGCTCATCCCTTGTTCCCTGTTTAGGATGTGGTTTCCGGTTTTCTCTTTTCCAATCTTTTCACTCTTTTCATTTTATTTTTTCAATTTGAGTAGATAGATCTATCTATCGCCCGGTTCACACTCCACCCACGTATATTGAACAGGTGAAGTGGCTCATCCCTTGTTCCCTGTTTAGGATGTGGTTTCCGGTTTTCTCTTTCCCAATCTTTTACGTAGCCACCTGCACATCAGTGGCGTTACTGCCTTTTTTGTGGTGATATGAATTTTAAAAAAAATGTCACGGCTGCTTATAAAACGAATTTTTCCTCTCTTATTTATTTATTTATTCATTCTTTTTCTCCTCCCTCTCCCTTATAATTGTTCCCTCTCTCCACTTGTTTTTATTTTTCTTTTTTCCACTCATTTCCCACTTCCCTTTCCCCCACTTCCATTCCTGTGACAAGATTATTTTTTATATCTTTGTACATATGTAATCTTTAAATATCCTTTTCAAAGATCGAGTTCGAATCCATTTTACCATCTCTCTATTTTCCCTCCCTCTTACATACCCTCTGTAACAACGTCACGAAGCCTACCTTCTAACATAATCTAGTCTCCCCTTTTTAACTCCTCCTCCCACTGTTTCTTCTTATTTCTTTCCCTTTCCTTCTTTTTAAGTAAACTTCCGGTTTATGAATTTTTTTTTATAATCGTGTCGCCACACGGAAGGCATTTTACCGCCACTGCTGTGCAGGGGTTTAGACAAGTGGAATGATATGAGAAGTGAGAGGTTGCAGGGGGTGTCAGGAAGAGAGTAGGGGAGGGAAGAGATTACTGATGAGAGTGGGGTGAATATATAAAAGCATGAGAGAGAGGATGTAAGATATTGAGACAGGAGATGACTATTGACTTTACATTTAAATTCTTGGAGATTGTAACTGTCAGGAAAGCAAGTATCGCGGACGAAGTAACTTTACTTTGCAGGAATGATCATACGACCTGTGTGATTTTTTAAGTTTTATTTAATATATATATATATATATAGTTAATTACTTAGTTTTTGTTCAGAATGAAATTAAACCAGTGCACATTTGTATTAAAACGTGTTCAATACAATTATATTGTAGAACTTTTGAATATTTTCCATTTTAAACGATTTACTACGCGACCCATGTTTTAATAATGAATGCAACTGCAGGGACAAAAATAAATGTCCACTTCAAGGACTTTGCAATAAATACAAAAGAAGTCATTTACAAGGCAAAAGTACATGTCTTAAATGAGCAAAATAAAATATATTTGGGATCAACCAAAGACACCTTTAAGACCAGGTGGTTCAATCACAGGTCTACATTCAAAATAGAAAATTTAAAAAAACTGTACAAAATTAGCTAGCCACGTATGGAAATTGAAGTCAAAATATGGAATAGACCCAGACATAACGTGGAGTATATTAAAAAACAGCCAAGCCTTACAGCGGTAAACGGTAAAATCAGTGATTGCAAATCGCCTGAAGACACCACTCATGGTAGAAACCTAGGTCGCGTAATGACTTGTTTCTTCTTCTATGTGCCCTGTCCCTTCAGGACGTACGCGATCATGGTTCTCCACGTCTCCCTATCCCTTGTGGCTCTTAGTATGTTTGAGCCTGTTGCTCCTGGCAAGCCCCGTTCCGTCATCCACCTGATCAGACCCTGCAAATATGTTATCCGCTGCTTTCCTCTGTCTCTCCTTCCTTCTATCTGACCAGTCAGTATCAGGTTCTCCAGGCTCTCCTTCCTCATTGCATGTCCCAGGAACTTCAGTTGTCTCTTCCTGATGCTCAGCATCAATTTCCTTTTTGTTGCCATTCTTTCCAACACCTCCTCGTTGCTTGCATGCCCAGTCCACGATATCCGTAGCATCCTTCTGTAGAACCACATTTCGGCCGCTTCCAGTTTTGTCCTCATTTTCGATGATATTGTCCAGCATTCACAGCCGTATTGAAGAACTGACATCACGTAGCAGTCTAGCACTCTTTTCTTCGTTTCTATTGAGATTTTCCTGTGTGTTAGTATTTTGCTCATCTTCTGGATCGCGTCCTTTGCCATGCCAATTCGCCTTCGGATCTCCGTGTCGCACTTTCCATCTCCTGTTAGAACACTTCCTAGGTACTTAAAATTTTGTACTTGCTTGATTCTGTTATCCCCCACCTGTATTTGGCATTTTGGGTTGTATCTTTTGCTGATGACCATGCACTCAGTTTTCTTAAAGTTGCTTTGTAGTTCCTTCTTGTCACTCTCCACTGCTAAAATAAATAAATAAATATATATATATTATTGTCATCCGCGGACAGATCTGTTTCGCAGCTCATCAGAACGGTTATACTCCGATTGCTACACAACCCAGGCTCGAAACCCGACCGATTTGGCGTCAGTCGGCGACTCTACCCCTGGGCCACGAGGCGTTATGTGGAAGAAGGTAGTCTTTTTTAGCGTATATCATATTACGCGCCCAATAGCTAGAGTGCTCAAATTCATTTTTACTGAATGAGTGATGCGTACACGCTAGAGTGGCTACTGTTTTTCAAAGTCTACCTTTCTTCTAGAGTGCTCAATCAGGGTGTGAGAGCGTAATTATATATATATATATATGTGTGTGTGTGTGTGTGTGTGTGTGTGTGTGTGTGTGTGATAGATAAATTGTCGTCTAAATTACGGATTCAACCATTTTCTTTTGATTTCTTGATACAGTTGTGTACGTTGGATTAGGAGAGTAGTAATTCGTCAACACAGCTATAAAAACAATATCTCCACTCTTGACAGTTTTTTTTTTTTAATCATATCACCCCAAGCAAGGCGAAAACGCCACTGATGCACAGGGGGCTACGTAAGAGTGAAAAGATTAGAAAAGAGAAAAACCGGAAACCACATCCTAAACAAGGAACAAGGGATGAGCCTCTTCACCTGTTCAATAGACGTGGGTGGAGTGTGAACCGGGCGATAGTTTAGTCTATCTACTCCACTTGAAAAAAAAAACAACGCAATTTTCAGTTAACAGTATAAAAAAAAGCGTTCTTTAAGTTCTTTCTGTTGCGAAGGACATTTTGTTTTGTTATTGTTAGTTACTTTGGTTTAATAAATTCATTTTCGTTTTTTGCCTTGAAAACGTCCACATTGGACGAAACGCGTTGGCAACTAATACTGTTTTCCTATTGTCTTTTACATTTATAAATATTGTCTTTCCTACAGGTTAATTCTGAGAGAATCTTCAAATTCTATCTATGTCGTTTTTTGTTTAATAATTGGTATTTCGAGTTGTTTAAGAAATCTATCTTCTATGATGAATGCTAGTGGACGAGAAAAAGCAACCCTGACTTGTGCCTTCCTATGAGAGCTTATGTTGGACACCCCAACGTGGTGCAATGGTTAGCAAACTTGTCTCGCTCGAACCTATTACGACTGAATAGTGAGTTCGACCCTCAGTGAGTACCCCTATACCTTAGGCCTTGTGCCACATCTATGCGGCACTTAGAAAAACGATTGTTTCACTCGCTACTACCGAGAGAGGATGCTTAAGTTTCCGCTAAAATGAAGTGAATAAAGAGAAACCTGAATAAAAATTATCTGTCCTTGATTCAATTCGTCGGGATTTCTAATGAAGGATTACCGACAGATCGCTAGAAACCAGAAACGACAGGGAGCCTTCGGCCTTGTGCCACATCTAAGCGGCGCTTAGTATATCAAATATGTCCTTTATTTTGGGGAACTTCGGCGTGTTTTAATGGTCAGCAAGCTTGTCTCGCTAAAACCAGTTATAAGTGAGTAGTGAGTTCGACTCTCACTAGGTACCCCATACATTCGGCCTTGTGCCACATCTAAGCGGCGCTTAGTATATCAACTATGTCCTTTATTTTGGGGAACTTCGGCGTGTTTTAATGGTCAGCAAGCTTGTCTCGCTAAAACCAGTTATAAGTGAGTAGTGAGTACGACTCTCACTATGTACCCCATACTTTCGGCCTTGTGCCACATCTAAGCGGCGCTTAGTATATCAACTATGTCCTTTATTTTAGGGAACTTCGGCGTGTTGTAATGGTTATCAAGTTTGTCTCGCTAGAACCAGTTACAACTGAGTAGTGAGTTCGACCCACACTGTGTACCCCATACATTCGGCCTTGTGCCACATCTAAGCGGCGCTTAGAAAATCACCTATGAGAGCGTATGATTCTGTTGAGTTCCGTGATTTTGTCGAACTTTTTTTTTTGTTCTGGAATCTTAGGCACATCTTCGTTTTGAGTAATGGCGGACTTCACCGCGACGGCGGATTAATAATCTTCTGTAAAACTAGTCCATAAAAACGGATAAACTTAGAAAGAATCTAATTAAATTTTTGAAAGACCACGATCTTAATATTGCCACCATCACTAACGCTAAAGTCGTAAATTTCTTAGCTGTTGACTTGGACCTGAACAATGACCTATACAAAGCGTACACTGAGGACTCTCAAAACTATAAATACATTAATAAGAAAACAAATCACTCGCATAGCATCATCAATAATCTACATAATTCCCATCCAATTTCGTTTAAGTACCAACTATAGCAATAAGGACATTTTTGACAATTCTAAAATTAAATACATTAACACTTTAATAAATATGTTGGTTGGTTGTTTTTGTTTTATGGTATACTAACAGTATAGCCCGGCGTTGCTCGGGTGTAATGAAAGCTTTAAAACTAATCCATGGTCCTGGAGCTCAGACTCAGCCTAGAGAATATTTGAAATAATAAAATAATTGCGACAATTTACCAATCGCACCTTATATATATATATATATATATATATATATACACGAAAAAAATCGCAAGATCGCCAAGACCTACCGCGGTTTCGCACAACGGCTCGTCAGGGCAAAGGTTGTGCGAAACCGCGGTAGGTCTTGGCGATCTTGCGATTTTTTTCGTGTGTTTTTGCTCTGCGTAACTGCCTTTTGGTTAACACTTTTGGTTAGTTTGTATCGAGCACTTTTCTTTCCTGGTGGTTCGTTCCGTTAGAGGGTTTTTTTCTTTACTGTGAAGAACCGTATGCATTGTCGGTCCTACGCAGTTTTCTTTTTTTGTCCCCTCTTTGTCCAAAGCTCTATAGCCGAGGACAGTAACGGAGTTAGATTCTGTTGCTTATTCATAGTCTTTAAAAGATTCTTGTGTAATATTTTAAGAGTAGAATACGGACAGAGTCGGTTTTATTATCATTTTTATATATATATATATATATATATATATATATATATATATATATATACTAGCAGTATAGCCCGGCGTTGCTCGGGTGTAATGAAAGCTTTAAAACTAATCCATGGTCTTGGAGCTCAAACTCTTTGGACATTGGCACGAAAGACTACAAAGCAATAGTTGTTTCCAGTTAAAGCGAAACCGTAGACTGAAAGAAAAAGGAATGGATATAAGTCAAATTTTGATTTCCTGCTATCGATATCAAATTTTCTGCACTATTTTAAGAACTGCAACTTTGAAACTTCTGAATATCGTTTCTTATGTCTTTGTCTATGAGTGTATCAAATTTGATTAAAATCGGACCACTCCTTCTATAACCCGATTTTTTCGATTATCGATTTTCAATATTTATCCGGGATACCTCGACACAAAACCTAGCTAAGAACACTCGCAGACGCTTATAGTACAACTTTGTAAATTTTCAAGAAAATCGGTTCAGCCGTTTCGGAGTCTATAGGTAACGGATACACACACAGACACACACACACACACACACACACACACACACACACACACACAAAGTTCCATTTATAAATAAGTTTAGATCAACCTCGGCAGGTCATTTATTGCCAACTAAATTTTATTTATTTATTGCTGGTAATACCTTTTTTCTTTCAACAATTTATTGTTGTTTTTATATAAGTTTTGTGTCTAGTAATACTTTTTCCTTTTCGAGTATCAAGATTCACTTGGATTAGTTTTTGTTTTTTTAAGGGCAGGGTCCCGAAGTCCTACTCTTGTTATTTAACCCAAAACTGGAGTGAAGTGAAAGAAAGAGAAAAGATGGAATTAAATCCTAAAAACAAGGAAAAACCATAAAAGAAATTAAAAAAAAATTAATAAGAAAACAGAAAAAGAAAAATACTTAAGGAAATGAAGAAAGAAAAAAATTAATAAGAAAACAGAAAAAGAAAAATACTTAAGGAAATGAAGAAAGAAAAAAGTTAATAAGAAAACAGAAAAAGAAAAATACTTAAGGAAATGAAGAAAGAAAAGTAACAAAAAAGAAGGAAGTTAATACGAAAATCACAAAAGGGAAGATAGCAAACGAAAGAAAGAAAGAATGAAAGAAAGAGAAAGAAGGAAATAATTAGGAAGAGACCCAAAAGAAAAGAAAAGAAAGAAAAGAAGAAATAAATACGAAAAAACATAAAAGGAAATACAAAAAAGAAAGTAAATAAAAAAGACAAAAAAGAAAAGATAGCAACAGAAAGAAAGAACGAAAGAACGAAAGAAAGAAAGAAATATAAAAAATTGGAAATAAAGAAGAAAAAAAACAAAAGGAAAAATAGCAAATGAAAAAAGAAAGAAAGAAAGAAAAAAAGGGAAAAGAGAGAAAAATAGAGAGAGAAAAAAATAAGGAAATGAATAAAAAAAAGGCAAGACAGCAAATGAATGAAAGAAAGAAAACAAGAATTAAATAAGAGAAGTCAAAAGGAAAGACATTTTTCTTTTCGGGCATCAAGATTCATTGAGATTTGTTTTTAAGAGCAGGGTCCCCAAATCCTACCCTTGTTATTTAACCTGTTAGGGCGCTCTCCACCTTTGTTATAATAATGGACTGTTCCTATCACTATATAAAGTGGTAGTAGAAAGACCTCGGAGTTGTGCGTTAAGCGTTGTGCATTAACTGTTCAGCTCGATACCAAGTCAGTCGAGTACTTCCGGTAGAGAACCGGAAGTGTGCCTATACACAGATTCTACGCCTTATTACTTTACTAAACGATTGTTCCTGTACTCTACTAATAACTCTGTTGTACATACTATTTTCCGGTAATATATTTCATTTACTTATTTCCGTTGTTTGTGATTATTTACACAACTATATCTGTTACACACAACATAACATAACCCATAACTGGAGGGAAGGGACGGATTAATACTTTTCCTAAGGGTACCAGTGCTTAAGTGAATGCAGGGTATTCAAGTGGAATTTGAACTCGGCTCACCGATTTCTCTTTCCGAGCCGATATCTACTGCTCCACAACGCACATCCGTCATTAAACGTTTACAGCACCTGGTATTCCCAAGCGGTCACCCATCTAAGTACTGACCAGGCTCAACGTTGCTTGACTTCGGTAATCGAGCGAGAACCGGTGTATTCAACGTGATATGGCTGTAAGCACGCACATCCGTCATTAAATGCTTACAGCACCTGGTATTCCCAAGCGGTCACCCATCTAAGTACTGACCAGGCTCAACTAATAAAAATGTAAACCCGACAGTGGTTTAGGATACCCCGTTAAAAACAAGGTAGCCAAAAATAAACAAAAACTCTATAAACTTATCATTATCAGCTTAACTCACCCTTCAGTCGTAATGTCAATACAAACATTGGTAAATTCTTCCTAAACCTAATTCCACAAAAGACAGTTATAGCTGCGTTAAAAACCAAGATAAATATATTCCAAAACATATTTTTTAATCGTTTCACCACAGGCAAGGTGGTACCGCCACTGATGTGCAGTGGGGCTACATAAGAGAGTAAACATTTAGGCAGGAGGAGAGTGAAAATAAAGACGAACCAGTTACAGGGGACGTCAGAGAAAGGGCAAGAGAAGGATGTGAACACAGGAATGAAAACAGTTGCGAAGGTAGAGAGAAAGGAAACGAACAAGATACACGGGGTGATGTAGAAAGGGCTGGATTTAAGTGGATAAGATATAGGAATTGACTTTGCATTTAAATTCCTGGAGGTTGTTGCCGTCAGGAAAGCAATTATATTGGAAGGGATTCCCACAGGTGGAAAGGAAGAGAGAAAGGAAACGAACAAGATACACGGGGTGATGTAGAAAGAACTGGAGTAAAGTGGATAAGAGATGGGTATTGAAGCAGAGTGAAAATCAGTGACAGGGAGTGTCAGAGAAAGGGCAAGAGAAGGATGGGAACACAGGTATGAAGACAGTTGCGAAGGTAGAGAGAAAGGAAAAGAACAATATATACGGGTGATGTAGAAAGAACAACTGGATTTAAGTGGATAAGAGATAGGAATTGACATTGCATTTAAATTCCTGGAAGTTGTAGCCATCAGGAAAGCAAGTATACGCCTATTGAACAGGTGTAGAGGCTCATCCCTTGTTCCCTGTTTAGGATGTGGTTTCTAGCTTTCTCTTTTCCAATCTATTCACTCTTACGTAGCCCCCTGCACATCAGTGGCACTACCGCCTTGATCGAGGTGATATGATTAAAAAAAATCACCTAGGCTCCTACAAGTCGACAAAAATTCTTTTTATTTATGTGTAATGTGTAGAAGAAAATGTTTCTATTCGGTTGTCCCAAAAGTTCGTAAACACTTGCAAAAAAATTGAAATTTTACTCGCCAAGTAATCTAAGGTTACCAGAAAACACTTGCAAAAAATTGAAATTTTACTCGCAAAAAGAACAAAAATTATTGCTCAAAATAAAGACCATCATTTTCCAAAACTTTCTGTCATCGATCTGCAAGCTTTCGGATCTGCTCAAAATACCATTCAGCCGGCTTCGAATCAAATAATTCTTTACACGCTTCCTCGATTTCATCAAACGAGTCGAATCGGCGGCCCTTCAGAAAGTGTTGCATTGAGCGGAAAAGGCCATAATCTGATGGAGTACAGTCAGGACTGTAGGCTGGATGTGGCAGAACCTCAACGCCGTCCAGCTCTTCAAACTTGTCTTTGGTCTTTCTGGTGTGTGGCTTGGCATTGTCCTGCTGCATCAAAGCGCGCTTACGGGTTGATCAGAGCGCTTACGGTTGATCAGAGCCAAGTTGCTGACAGTAAAGTTCGGCACTGATGGCACGACCATTCGGAACCAACAAAATGCACGATTCCTTCAAAGTTCCACCAAACGCACAACATGATTTTCTTGCCGAATCGATCTTGTTTTGGAATAGACGGTGTCTCTTGCCCTTTCTGAACCCATCGCTTGTCTCGATTGTGCTGGACCAGATAGATCCATTTCGCAAGTGTTTACGAACTTTTGAGACAACCTAATATTTCGTGTGGACATTGAGAACAAATGTTTTCCTATTCTTTGTAGAAATTGTAGAGGATAATTTTTATTGTCTGTGGTGATTGGGGACGAGTAATCGTCTATTTTATGAGGAAATCTACAGTACAACATCTTTCTATTTTATTTCAGAAATGATACTGTTATTTCATGGGAAAATATAGAAGAATATATTTTTATTCTTTGAGGAAAGTGAGGACGAAATTACTTTTGTACTATGTAAAAAGTGTGGACGAAAATACTTATATTCCATGCGGAAATTGAAGACGAAAATATTAGTAATCTCTTTGAAAATTGCAGACGGATATATTTAAGCTATTTCTAAAAATTGTAGACGAAATTAATTTCTTTCTAAATAAAAAGTTTGGAAGAAAACGCGTCTACTTTTTGTGGAAAAGGTAGACGACAACACGACTATTTTATCTAGAAAACTTAGACGTAATATACTTCTAATTTGCATGAAAATTGTTGAAACAATTCTTCAATTCTATATGAAAACTCTGGGAGAATTTACGTCTATTCATTGTGAAGTAGGTAGGCAAACAACTTCTATTCCATGAGGAAATTGTAGACGATAATACTTTTAAAATATGGAATGTGTGAAAAGAAATAATTATATTCTCTGTGGAATGTAAAACGACGAAAAACATTTCGATTCTATTTGCAATGCTCAGAAGAAAGCACTGTGGAGACAACTATAATTTTATTCTTTGTGGTGCAGTGGATATCGACTCGGAATGTCAAATCGGGGAGCCCAGTTCGAATTTCAGTTGAATTACTTTCATTCACTCACGCACAAATACCTTGGGAAAGGTATGTCTCTTCCCTCCAGTTATGGGTTAAATAACAGGACGGATTGGGTTACATAGCCTTGGCTGGCAACCAGTCTACAGCAGAAAGCAATGACAACCTACTGCGGGATAATCGTCTGCCCAGTAAGTGATGTCTCTTTCGAGACATGATCGCCTAAAGAGTGTATCACGTATGACACTTAACTGACTGATCGAATATAATAGTTGGAAATATAATTAAAACTACTACTGGGCATAAAGTGGGGGATCAGTTTTCTATAGTTATGAAGTAATAAACTGATCCCCCGCTTATTATACTTAATATAATAATGTAATATAATCTATCTCGTCTTCCAGTTATGGGTTAAATAATAGGACAGATTGGGCTCTTTAGCCTTGAGTGGCACGCAGTCTACCGCAGAAAGTAATGGCAACCTACTGCGAGATAATTAGCCTCAGTTAGTCATGTCTCTTTCGAGACATGATCGCCCAAGCGTGTATCACGTGTAGCCCTTAACTGACGGATAATCGAAGACGAATGTACTTCTATTTTATGAGAGGCTTGTAGATGAAAATATTTCTATTCTATGTGGTAAGTGTTTGTAATTTTTGTGTAAATTATAGACGAAAATCCTTCTTTTTAAAGTGGAATGTTTATAAGAGAAAACTTCTATGTGGAAACTGTAGACTTAAATCGCTTTTATTCTATGTGGAAACTGTAGAGTGAAACCGCTTTTATTCTATGTGGAAACTGTAGACTTAAATCGCTTTTATTCTATGTGGAAACTGTAGACTTAAATCGCTTTTATTCTATGTGGAAACTGTAGACTTAAATCGCTTCTATTCTATGCGGAAACCGTAGCCTTAAATCGCTTCTATTCTATGCGGAAACCGTAGACTTAAATCGCTTCTATTCTATGCGGAAACCGTAGACTTAAATCGCTTCTATTCTATGCGGAAACTGTAGACTTAAATCGCTTCTATTCTGTGCGGAAACCGTAGACTTAAATCGCTTCTATTCTATGCGGAAACCGTAGACTTAAATCGCTTCTATTCTATGCGGAAACCGTAGACTTAAATCGCTTCTATTCTATGCGGAAACCGTAGACTTAAATCGCTTCTATTCTATGCGGAAACTGTAGACTTAAATCGCTTCTATTCTGTGCGGAAACCGTAGACTTAAATCGCTTCTATTCTATGTGGAAACTGTAGACTTAAATCGCTTCTATTCTATGCGGAAACTGTAGACTTAAATCGCTTCTATTCTGTGCGGAAACCGTAGACTTAAATCGCTTCTATTCTATGTGGAAACTGTAGACTTAAATCGCTTCTATTCTATGCGGAAACTGTAGACTTAAATCGCTTCTATTCTGTGCGGAAACCGTAGACTTACATCGCTTCTATTCTATGCGGAAACCGTAGACTTAAATCGCTTCTATTCTATGTGGAAACTGTAGACTTAAATCGCTTCTATTCTATGTGGAAACTGTAGACTTAAATCGCTTTTATTCTATGTGGAAACTGTAGACTTAAATCGCTTTTATTCTATGTGGAAACTGTAGACGTAAATCGCTTCTATTCTATGTGGAAACTGTAGACTTAAATCGCTTCTATTCTATGTGGAAACTGTAGACTTAAATCGCTTCTATTCTATGTGGAAACTGTAGACTTAAATCGCTTCTATTCTATGTGGAACTGTAGACTTAAATCGCTTCTATTCTATGTGGAAACTGTAGACTTAAATCGCTTCTATTCTATGTGGAAACTGTAGACTTAAATCGCTTCTATTCTATGTGGAACTGTAGACTTAAATCGCTTCTATTCTATGTGGAAACTGTAGACTTAAATCGCTTCTATTCTATGTGGAAACTGTAGACTTAAATCGCTTCTATTCTATGTGGAACTGTAGACTTAAATCGCTTCTATTCTATGTGGAAACTGTAGACTTAAATCGCTTCTATTCTATGTGGAAACTGTAGACTTAAATCGCTTCTATTCTATGTGGAACTGTAGACTTAAATCGCTTCTATTCTATGTGGAAACTGTAGACTTAAATCGCTTCTATTCTATGTGGAAACTGTAGACTTAAATCGCTTCTATTCTATGTGGAACTGTAGACTTAAATCGCTTCTATTCTATGTGGAAACTGTAGACTTAAATCGCTTCTATTCTATGTGGAAACTGTAGACTTAAATCGCTTCTATTCTATGTGGAACTGTAGACTTAAATCGCTTCTATTCTATGTGGAAACTGTAGACTTAAATCGCTTCTATTCTATGTGGAAACTGTAGACTTAAATCGCTTTTATTCTATGTGGAAACTGTAGACTTAAATCGCTTCTATTCTATGTGGAAACTGTAGACTTAAATCGCTTTTATTCTATGTGGAAACTGTAGACTTGAATCGCTTTTATTCTATGTGGAAAATGTAGACTTAAATCGCTTCTATTCTATGTGGAACTGTAGACTTAAATCGTTTTTATTCTATGTGGAAACTGTAGACTTAAATCGCTTCTATTCTATGTGGAAACTGTAGACTTAAATCGCTTTTATTCTATGTGGAAACTGTAGACTTAAATCGCTTCTATTCTATGTGGAACTGTAGACTTAAATCGTTTTTATTCTATGTGGAAACTGTAGACTTAAATCGCTTCTATTCTTTGTGGAAACTGTAGACTTAAATCGCTTGATTCTATGTGGAAACTGTAGACTTAAATCGCTTCTATTCTATGTGGAAACTGTAGACTTAAATCGCTTTTATTCTATGTGGAAACTGTAGACTTAAATCGCTTCTATTCTATGTGGAAAATGTAGACTTAAATCGCTTTTATTCTATGTGGAAACTGTAGACTTAAATCGCTTCTATTCTATGTGGAAACTGTAGACTTAAATCGCTTTTATTCTATGTGGAAACTGTAGACTTGAATCGCTTTTATTCTATGTGGAAACTGTAGACTTAAATCGCTTCTATTCTATGTGGAAACTGGAGATTTAAATCGCTTCTATTCTATATTGAAACTATAGACCTAAAATACTTCTATTCCCTATGTAAATTGTTTAACGTGAAATTGAAGCTTTGGGAGCTGGTTAATGTTTCTTTGTTTCAGCCTTCTGTCATACATAACCGAACTCCCTACAGTTTACAAGATTTATCCAGAATTATCATCATTATCAGAAGGTTTGTTGTTGCAGTTTGGAATATGTGGAATTGTGTGGAATTGTGTAAGAATAAAATATACAATTCGCATTTTAAAATAGAAATTTATCAAAAGGAAAGAATAACAGAAATTGTAGAAGTTAATGTGCAATTAGAAACATTATTAAGAAGTTAAGGGTAAAGTTCGTGTTCAATGATAAAGTTATGGGTATCAAGATTTGTAGAAAATGTTCATAGTAATAATTGTTGAAAGAGTATATGCGTATGTATGCATATATGTATGTATGTATGTATGTATGTATGTATATTCACTAGGAATATCTTTGGATAGAGAAGAAAATGTAAAAGGTATCAGCACAAGAGAAAGAAGACGAAAGAGAACAAGGTGCGACCTGACCTTATCTCCGGATTGATTTGAAGTTGAAGTTACATTTTAGTTGTTTCGTCTCGCGGCTCCCATCTAACTCTGCAGACCGGTCACAGAATGTCTTTAACTAATTAAATCTAGTCGTGTGACCGGCTCAAGTGAGCATTTTCGCTTTTAGATGTGAAATAACTTCATTATGAAGTTTCTGTTTTAAATCCAATCAGGATTCAGGATTTGCTTTCGCGCTGATTTGTGAATAGTCGTTTGAATCCACTTTTGCAGGAGTGAAATTTTACTTTTGGCTTTTCCCAAATGTTTTTAGTCGTGGTCTGGGTTTTGCCAAAATGTTTTTAATTCTTAATTTCTTAATCGCTACAAAATATTTCTATACTATTCTGAAATAGTTGCGAGAAAATTTTTCTGTTGACTTTTTAACCTGTAGACCCAAAATAATTCCATCTTAAATATGTAGAAACAATTATCTTTCATTGGAGACGAAAAATTGGAGTAGATAGACTAAACTATCGCCGTTTCACACTCCACCCACTTCTATTGTACAGGTGAAGAGGCTCATCCCTTGTTCCCTGTTTACGATGTGGTTTCCGGCTTTCACTTTTCCAATCTTTTCACTTTTCTTTTTTCTTTTGTATTTTTTTCCATTTGGAGTAGATAGACTAAACTATCGCCTGGTTCACACTCCACCCACGTCTATTGAACAGGTGAAGAGGCTAATTCCTTGTTCCCCCTTTACGACATGGTATCCGGCTTTCTCTTTTCCAATATTTTCACTTTTCTTTTTTCTTTTTTTTTTTTTCCAGTTGGAGTAGATAGATTAAACTATCGACCGGTTCACACTCCACCCACGTCTATTGAACAGGTGAAGAGGCTCATCCCTTGTTCCCTGTTTAGGATGTGGTTTCCGGCTTTCTCTTTTCCAATCCTTTCACTTTTCTTTTTTCTTTTGTTTATTTTTTCAATAGGAGTAGATAGACTAAACTATCGCCTGGTTCACACTCCACCCACGTCTATTGAACAGGTGAAGGGGCTCATCCCTTGTTTCCTGTTTACGATGTGGTTTCCGGTTTTCTCTTTTCCAATCTTTTCACTCTTACGTAGCCCCCTGCACTTCAGTGGCGTTACCGCCTTGCTCCGGGGGGATATAATTAAAAAAAATTGTTTTGATAAATTTCTTGTCTCCCATGTTGAAAGTTTAATTACACATTACTTCTCTTCTATTCGTACAAGCATTTTAATATTTCGAAATAGAAGTAAATTGAATGTTTTATTATTCGTTTATTCGCTGGATAGTTCTTAGGATGTGTGTTGTGGTGCAGTGGATATCGGCTCGGAACGATGAATCGGTGGAGCAGAGTTCGAATTCCAGTTAAATTCCTTGCATTCACTTACGCACAAATACCCTTGGAAAGGGTATTAATCCGTCTCTTTCCTCCAGTTATGGGTTAAATATTAGAACAGACTGGGTTCTATAGCCTTGGCTGGCAACCAGTCTACCGCAGAAAGTAATGGCAATTTACTGAGGGATAATTTTCTGCCCAGTAAGTAGTATCTCTTTCGAGACATGATCGCTCAAAGCGTGTACCACGTATGGCACTTAACTGATCGACAGAATATAATAGAAAGATGATTAATGCTTATACTGGGCAGATAATAATATAATACATATCTTCTCCCTCTATCTATGAGTCAAATAACAGGACAGATTGGGTTCTATAGCCTTGACTGGCAACCAGTCTACCGCAGAAAGCAATGGCAATTTACTGAGGGATAATCTTCTGCCTAGTCAGTCATGTTTCTTTCGAGACATGATCGTCCAAACGTGTATCACGTATGACATTGAACTGACTGATTAGATATAATAGCTGGAAACATAATGAAAATCGCTACTGGGTATAAAGTGGGGGATCGGTTTTCTATAGTTATGAAGTAATAAACTGATCCCCCATTAATTATTCTTGATATTATAATGTAATAAATTCTACCTGTTCTCTCTCCAGCTATGAGTTAAATAACAAAACATATTGAGTTCTAGGCTTTGGCTGGCAACCAATCTACCGCAGAAAGTAATGGCAAACTACTGCGGGATAATCTTCTACCCAGTCAGTCATGTCTCTTTTGAAACATGATCACCTAAGCGTGTATCACGTATGGCACTTAACTGACTGAATTCTACTAGATATTATCTCAAATTTGCGTTCACATGCATTGTTATTGGCCGGCTCACGCTTGCTCTTACGACTAACAGCGATGTCTTACGGCGTGATTCCTATGTTACCGTCGTCGAGAAGCGGGTAAATCTATTCGAAGCCATTTCTGGTTCAATTTATCTTCCTTTTCGCCAGGCAACAGATCAACAACATTTCGATCAGAAAGAAACCGACCTGTCATCATATAAAACCAGCGGGCGACATTAATATCGTCCAGTATTTCAGTTGAAAAAGATGCCGTCTTTTACAAAGGGAATTTGCTAAATTGGATTACGTTAAGCATTTGGAACGAGAGAAACGGCGTCATCTGCTGTCGGCAGGCAAAATCAAAGACCCCCACATCCATACCAAAGTCTCTCACTAACTTAGATATTATATACAACGAATGTACCTCTGCCTTAATAAATGAAAGCACGATTTTTGAGAGGATTATATACATATATACACTACCGGCCATAATTATTAGGCCACCACAGTGTTTTAAAAGAAATAATTTATTTCATACTATTTTTAGTATTTATTGTCAAGTGGATAATTCTAAAAGGAAATAGAATGGTTCTTTTGTTATTTTTACAAGGCAAATTTTTTTTACAAGGCAAATAGCGACAATTTATCCATCGCACCCCCTCTCTCTCTCTCTCTCTCTCTCTCTCTCTCTCTCTCTCTATATATATATATATATATATATATATATATATATATACTACCGGCCATAATTATTAGGCAACCCCAGTTTTTAAAAAGAAATGATGTATTTCATACTATTTTTAGTATTTATTGCCAAGTGGATAATTCTAAATGAAAATAGAATAGTTCATTTGTTATTATTATTTTGCAAAATTTTACAAGGCAAGGAAGCAAAGATGAACTCGTCCGAATCACCTTAAATTTTCTTCATTCTTTCATTGATGAAACTGTAGTATAGGTAGTTATTAGATATTTATAAATTCATCTTATGCGCATGTTATTGTGCAATATTAACAAAAGAACCATTCTATTTTCATTTCCAATCATTTGCTTGGCAATAAATACTAAAAAATAGTATGAAATACATCATTTTTTTAAACACTGTGAGGTGGGGGGCTAATAATTATAACCGCAAGTGTATATATATATATATATATATATATATATATATATATTAGTTAACTTTAAACTGGGACACGAATTTCTTAAACTAATAGATAAGCCTTTTCCAGAAATAACTCTCTAAGCAAAATCTTGAATAAAAATACAATAAAACTAAGCTATAGCTGCTCCAACAATATAGAAAAAATAATTAAAGTACATAACAGCAAAATATTAAAAGCACACAGCAAAAATAACTCCAATACTAATACAAGTCTATTCCATAATAACAACCTTTGTAACTGTAGCAACCAAAACAATGCCCATTCCTAAAAAATGTTTAACGAAATTCCTGATATATATGTGTTCGAATTCATCCATTGAGAATCCCAAAGATGAAAAAATGTATATCGGAAACTCCATGAACGTATTTAAAAAGCGCTTTTACAATCGCCTCATCCTTCAATAACAAACAAAGACAAAACACGACGTCTTTTTCAAATACATTTGGAAGTTAAAAAACGAAAATAAAACACCTAAAGTTAAATGGAAAATCCTCAAACAAGCACGAACAGCTAAATCAATAAAGGAACCATGTTTCCTTTGTCTTCAAGAAAAAATTAAAATCACTAAATATATGAATAGCAACTTTTAAACCAGAGACATGAAACCACAGTAAACTGCAAATACATTAAAGAACTAACCTTACAATCATGCTACAAAATACTACAAAAGCTAAAGCTAGGTCTCCTTAGAGACGATAAGCTTTTATAGTATTAACAACACTCTTACATTTTATTTACATTTTTAATTTTATCTGTTACACACCAGAACCTGTGATCTAATTTAAAATTTAAAATTTTATAGAAAAAATCGATTTCTTAAATACAAAATTAAGATTAAATATACAAAATTAGATTAATTATAAAAACTATGCTTAAATACAAAAATATTCTATAGCTGTACAAATAAACATTAAAGATAAGTACAATCCCATTCCTCCCCACCCTTTACATTTCCCTATTCTCCCCGATAATAAACCCAAAGAATAAAGTCTAGTCATGAGGCCATAAAACACACCCAATCTTCTAATGTTAAATCTGTCTACAAAATTCCCGACACTTACATTAATCAACTATATTCCCTACCTACTCCATGTTTTTCAAAATTCTAACGGACAATTTACAAAACTTATTCTCTTATCGCTAACCCCCACCAACATCCCACACACACAACTCGCCAAATATAAGAAAAGAGGCTTTCCATTCGTTTCCACAGCACCTGATGAGACATTGTAATGTACAATTTGTAGTGGATATAAAAAATTTGTACATGTTCTGAATTATAATTTATAATATATATATATATATATATAGGAAAGAATATTAATAAAAAGTTTTGAATTTAAAAACGTACTTTTTTAAACAGTATTTGTTTATTTTTATAGTGTTTTATATTTCAGACCGCCCTCGGTCCTTCATCAGAAACAAGTGATTTTTAAATTAGAATTGGAAACGTATTTTTACGATGGCGTCCTAATACTTTTTTGTTTACATCACGTGGTGTCGATAAACCAATCAGCATGCGGCACGTCCGTTTGTTTATTTTCGGTAAACCAATCAACACGCGGCACGTCCGTGGAGAGAGTCTGTTTGTTTTAGACAAAAAATCTCTTGGAATATCTATTTTTTTGTTTATATCGCGTGGTGTCGATAAACCAATCAGCATGCGGCACGTCCGTTTGTTTATTTTCGGTCAACCAATCAACACGCGACACCTCCGTGGAGAAAGTCTGTTTGTTTTAGATAAAAAATTCCTTGGAATATCTGAAAGAACATTCTTTTTACCTATTGAAATATTTGTAGAGATTCAACACACCTAAGTCCCTGTTTAACCCTAGCTTGTGTGTGTTTAATTTTAAAATCCAGTATTTTTCTTTCTTTCTGCGTGTGTATGTAGAACTAAAATTGGAGTCTATTAGTAAACATTTGCAATTTTCTAAAGTGTGATCGGGTTGATTAAAATGTGCTGCAATTGGGGAGTATACATTTTTTTGTCGTATATTTAGTTTGTGATTATTGAAGCGAAATCTAAAGCTATTACCGGATTCGCCGATATATCCACTGTTGGGGCAAATTGAGCAGAAGAGATAGTAGATGATGTCTTTGCTATCACAAGTAAGGTTTGGTGGGTGTAATTTTATTTTTGTGTTGGGTACAGAGAATGTTTTGTCTGTTATTAGATGTTTACAGATTAAACAACGGGGCTTTCCACATATTAAATTCCCTGATAGGTTTGTATTATTTAAATATTTGTTAGAAGTGAGGATAGTTGATAGGTTGGGTGTTTGTTTCTTTGCATTTATGGGTGGCCTATCGAAAATGTCTTTGATGTTTTTGTTTGATTGGAGGTTCCTGTAATCATTTTTTAAATTTTTGATGAGTGTGTGGGAATATTGATTATGGTTAAAAACCATGGGAATTCGGTTATTGTCTTTTCGTTTTTTGTATGTGAGAAGTGTGCTGCGGTCTATGTGGATGGTTTTATGTAGTGCTTCCTTTATTATTTTTATTGGGTATTTGCATTTTAGAAACTGTTTTGTTAGGTTGTTAATGTTGTTTAGAAAATCTGGATGGTCTGAGCAAATGCGTCTTATTCTAATAAATGAGCTGTATACGATAGATTTTTTTAATTTGAGGGGATGACAGCTGTTAAAGTGTAGGAATTTATGTTGGTTTGTGGGTTTGTTGTATAGACTGGTGGAAAGTGTATGTTTATTTAATTTTACCATGACGTCTAAGAAAGGGACGGATGTGTATGAGTACTCCATGGTGAATTTGATTGTATTGTGGAAGTTGTTGCAGAAAGTGAAGAAGTTTTTTAATTTTTCTAATCCATGAGTCCATATTAAAAAAATATCATCAATGTACCTAAAATAGTGTAATGGTTTGCATTGTGAACTGTCTAGTATCTTTTTTTCTAAAATATGCATAAAGATGTTGGCATAACTAGGTGCCATTTTCGTGCCCATCGCTGTGCCGCTAATCTGTAAATAATGTTTGTTGTTGAATTTGAAATTATTGTGTGTTAAAATGAAATTAATTAACTGGCATAAATCTGTGATTTGGTTGTTAGGTAATTTGTTTTTGAGGAACTCATGGCATGCTGCTACTCCTTCAACGTGTGGAATGTTCGTGTACAGAGACGTAACATCCATCGTTACTATGATATTATCACCTGGGACTAAATTAATGCTTTGTAACTTGTTGAGAAAGTCAGTAGTGTCTCTAATATAACTGGGTATGTCAGGTAATAGAGGTTTTAGAATATTGTCTATGTATCCAGATATAATTTCTGTGAGGGTACCGATGCCTGAGGGTACCTATTACCCATAATATCAGGCATCGGTACCCTCACAGAAATTATATCTGGATACATAGACAATATTCTAAAACCTCTATTACCTGACATACCCAGTTATATTAGAGACACTACTGACTTTCTCAACAAGTTACAAAGCATTAATTTAGTCCCAGGTGATAATATCATAGTAACGATGGATGTTACGTCTCTGTACACGAACATTCCACACGTTGAAGGAGTAGCAGCATGCCATGAGTTCCTCAAAAACAAATTACCTAACAACCAAATCACAGATTTATGCCAGTTAATTAATTTCATTTTAACACACAATAATTTCAAATTCAACAACAAACATTATTTACAGATTAGCGGCACAGCGATGGGCACGAAAATGGCACCTAGTTATGCCAACATCTTTATGCATATTTTAGAAAAAAAGATACTAGACAGTTCACAATGCAAACCATTACACTATTTTAGGTACATTGATGATATTTTTTTAATATGGACTCATGGATTAGAAAAATTAAAAAACTTCTTCACTTTCTGCAACAACTTCCACAATACAATCAAATTCACCATGGAGTACTCATACACATCCGTCCCTTTCTTAGACGTCATGGTAAAATTAAATAAACATACACTTTCCACCAGTCTATACAACAAACCCACAAACCAACATAAATTCCTACACTTTAACAGCTGTCATCCCCTCAAATTAAAAAAATCTATCGTATACAGCTCATTTATTAGAATAAGACGCATTTGCTCAGACCATCCAGATTTTCTAAACAACATTAACAACCTAACAAAACAGTTTCTAAAATGCAAATACCCAATAAAAATAATAAAGGAAGCACTACATAAAACCATCCACATAGACCGCAGCACACTTCTCACATACAAAAAACGAAAAGACAATAACCGAATTCCCATGGTTTTTAACCATAATCAATATTCCCACACACTCATCAAAAATTTAAAAAATGATTACAGGAACCTCCAATCAAACAAAAACATCAAAGACATTTTCGATAGGCCACCCATAAATGCAAAGAAACAAACACCCAACCTATCAACTATCCTCACTTCTAACAAATATTTAAATAATACAAACCTATCAGGGAATTTAATATGTGGAAAGCCCCGTTGTTTAATCTGTAAACATCTAATAACAGACAAAACATTCTCTGTACCCAACACAAAAATAAAATTACACCCACCAAACCTTACTTGTGATAGCAAAGACATCATCTACTATCTCTTCTGCTCAATTTGCCCCAACAGTGGATATATCGGCGAATCCGGTAATAGCTTTAGATTTCGCTTCAATAATCACAAACTAAATATACGACAAAAAAATGTATACTCCCCAATTGCAGCACATTTTAATCAACCCGATCACACTTTAGAAAATTGCAAATGTTTACTAATAGACTCCAATTTTAGTTCTACATACACACGCAGAAAGAAAGAAAAATACTGGATTTTAAAATTAAACACACACAAGCTAGGGTTAAACAGGGACTTAGGTGTGTTGAATCTCTACAAATATTTCAATAGGTAAAAAGAATGTTCTTTCAGATATTCCAAGGAATTTTTTATCTAAAACAAACAGACTTTCTCCACGGAGGTGTCGCGTGTTGATTGGTTGACCGAAAATAAACAAACGGACGTGCCGCATGCTGATTGGTTTATCGACACCACGCGATATAAACAAAAAAATAGATATTCCAAGAGATTTTTTGTCTAAAACAAACAGACTCTCTCCACGGACGTGCCGCGTGTTGATTGGTTTACCGAAAATAAACAAACGGACGTGCCGCATGCTGATTGGTTTATCGACACCACGTGATGTAAACAAAAAAGTATTAGGACGCCATCGTAAAAATACGTTTCCAATTCTAATTTAAAAATCACTTGTTTCTGATGAAGGACCGAGGGCGGTCTGAAATATAAAACACTATAAAAATAAACAAATACTGTTTAAAAAAGTACGTTTTTAAATTCAAAACTTTTTATTAATATTCTTTCCTATACATATTAAGACAGTATACGTGGATGATCATCACTATATATATATATATATATATATAATATTTATATATTTAATTTAATATATATATATATATATATATATATATATATATATATATATAATGTAATGGTTGTTACAATGTTTTTAAATTCATAGTATCACTACACAAAAATTTTTCATCTTTCGAAGCCAGCCCATTATGTTTTTGGCTTCTTCCTCGGGTGATTTTTTAGAAATGAGAATTATCCAGTTGAAAAGCCAGTTTATTTGTGTTGGATTTGTTATTTTTGGGTGTTAGAGGGGTTGGTCTGTATTTTGAGTTCTGTTGACCTTTTTAAGGTCTTAGGGTTAAGTGTTTGGTTTTGGCAGAGTTCAGGATAGGTTAATCTATTAATCTTGAGAGGGCTGATGCTGCTGGCACCTTGGTGGTTGTTATTTGGTTTAGGGGTTGGTAGGTATTGTTTTGTTTTGGGGTTGGTTTCTCCTTAATTTAATGCATGTTATTTTGTTTTGGGGTGTGTGCTTTTTTTTGTTTTTTTATTTTTTTGTTTTTTATAAAATATATTTTTATAAAATATATTTGTCATAAAAAATATTTTATAATATTCCATAATATTTAAACTATTTTATAATATTATAAAATATAATATTTTATAATATTTAAGAAATTTATTTCTTTTATAAAATCTATCCTTTATACAACATATTTTATAAATATAAAATATATCTTTTTATTTATTTATGTACTATTCTGTTGCAACAGCATTATTTTTTGTTGGTATTGTATAGGGTTTGTTTTCTTTTTCTGTTTATTTATAGGGTTGGTTGTGTGTATTTTTTTGTGTGTTTTTTTTGTGGGGGGGGTTCTGGTTGGGTTTTTTTTTACTTAAATTTTAGCGAGAAATATTTGCGATGTTTGCATATTACTGCTAATTCGTCTCTACGGTTTAATAAATCGTTGCTGTTAGGGTACTGGAGAATGTGTAAAGATATAAAGTTATAGATAGTAGTGTAGCGTAGGGAGATGGTTAATGTTTCTTTAATTCAGGACGTAGGCGATCATAGACCTCCACTAGGCACTGTCTCTTGTCGCTCTCAAGAATTTTTTCTCTTGTTACTCATCCCAAACCCTTCTCTGCCATCCATTTGCTCGAGCCCATAAATATAGAAATGGATAAAAAACTATCATGGTCACAAAATGAGGGAGCAGTTTATATATCGATTATAATAGAGAATTGATCCTCCACTTTATATCTACATGATAATTTCTACTTTTTCAATCTTGCTGATTGACGAGAGATTTGAGTGATTAATGGAGAGAAGTTTTTGAGAAAATGCCAAGCGTAAATAATTCATGTTGAAAACACCGATTCTCACCGAAATTAATGTCGAGCTTGGTTGGTACCTAGATGGGTAACCGCTGCAAATACGTATGCTCATGTACCAACTGCCAGTCATTATCTATGATCTCTTAAAATTAGGCGATCATAGACCTCCACTAGGCCCTGTTTCTTGTCGCTCTCAATATTTTTCCTCTTGGTATCTCACTCATACCCGGATCCGCCATCCCTTTGCTCAGGCCTATCAAGTATGTCGCGGGCTGCTTTCCCCAGTCTCTTTTTCCTTTTATCCGTCCTGTGAGCATTAGATTCTCCAGACCCGCTTTCCTCATTACTTGTTCCAGGAACCTCAGCTGTCTCTTCCTGATGTTAAGTATCATTTTTTTTCTTGTTTGCATCCTCTCCAACTCTTCATCGTTGCTGATGTGCTCAGTTCATGGTATCCTCATCATCCTTCTGTAGAACCACATTTCTGCTGCCTCAAGGTTTTTCTTCATCCTTGAGGAAATCGTCCAACATTCACAGCCATACAGAAGGACAAATATCACATAGCATTCCAGCACTCTTTTCTTTGTTTCCAATGAGATTTTCCTGTCTCTCAGTACTCTGGTTAGCAGAAACTAACCTGACCACAAAGTGGGGGATCAGTCTATATATTGATTATAATAGAGAATTGACCCCCAACTTTATATCCACATAATTTCAAAGTATTAAATTCTCTAGGTCCCCCTTCCTTATTACATGTCCCCGAAAACTCATCTTGCTCTTCCTTATATTAAGTATGTTTTCTCCTCGTTTCCATCCTCACCAATACCTTGTCGTTAGTCACATTCTCAGTCCATGGTATTCTCAGCATCCTTCCGGAAAAACTACATTTCAGCTGCCTCAAGCCGCTCCTTCATCCCTGATGAGATCATCCAACATTCACTGCCATACAGAATGACAGACATAACATAGCAATCCAGTGCTCTCTTCTTTGTTTCCAATGAGATTTTCCTGTCTCTCAGTTCTCTGGTTGGCTTTTGAAATGCGTACATGGCTATGCCAATGCATTCTTTGGGACTCAACATCGCTCTTTCCATCTTTTGTCAGAACGCGTCTCTGTACCATTTTCTTCTTCTTCTTCTTCTTCTTCTTCTTCTTCTTCTATGTGCCCTATCCTTTCAGGACGTAGGCGATCCTGGCTTTTCACGTCTTCCTATCCCTGGTGGCTCTTAGCACGCTTTCTCCTGTAACATCTCGCAGCCCCCGTTCTGTCATCCACCTGCTCAGGCCCTTCGAATATGTTATCCGCTGCTTTCCTCTGTGTCTTTTCCCCTCTATCTGGCCAGTTAGTATCAGGTTCTCCAAGCCCTCCTTCTTCATTGCATGTCCCAGGAACTTCAGTTGTCTCTTCCTGATGCTCAGTATTTTTTTCATCATATCACCCCAAGCAAGGCGATAATGCCACTGATGCGCAGGGGGCTACGTAAGGGTAAAAAGAATGGAAAAGAGAAAGCCGGAAACCACATCCTAAACAGTGAACAAGAGATGAGCCTCTCCACATGTTCAATAGACGTGGGTGGTGTGTGAACCGGGCGATAATTTCCTTTTCGTTTCCATTCTTTCCAACACCTCGTCATTGCTCACATGCAATATTCACAATATCCACAGCATCCTTCTGTAGAATCACATTTCAAGTTTTCCTTTCATCTTAGTTGATATTGTCCAACACTCACTGCCATATTGAAGAACTGATATCACATAGCAATCCAGTAGTCACTTGTTTATTTCTAGTGACAGTTTCCTGTGTTTTAATACTTTACTCAGCTTCTGGAAGGCGCCCTTTGCCATGCCAATTCGCCTTTGTGTTTTAAGCGCAAAAAATATTATTGGAGTAGAGAGATCTATCTATCACCCGGTTCACACTCCACCCATGTCTATTGAACAGGTTAAGAGGCTCATCTTTTGTTCCCTGTTTAGCATGTGGTTTCAGGCTTTATCTTTTCCAATCTTTTGACTATTACGTAGCCCCCTGCACATCAGTGGCGTTACCGCCTTGCTCGGAGTGATACGATTAAAAAAAATCGAGTATCATAATAACACTAACGAAAATTTATTATTATCGTGTTTATCAATATTTTATTAATATTACTATTTTGATTTTTATATTTAGTTTGACGAAGAAAATTATCGAATAAGTTTAGATATTGGGGTTATATATTTTCCATTTTTCTATTCATGATTTTGTTGTCATTAATAACAGCGCCTTTTTTTATTTAAAGGGAAGAATGCCGTCACTTGATGGGTTTTATCGCCATGCTTATTTGAACATTGTATCCATCTGTTTTCCTTAATGATAAAAAATGTTTCCGGCTGGATTTCTATTAAAATGAACCTTCTTTTCTTTCCCTCTTTCTTTCATTCTCTTGATTAATTCTTTCTCATGATTTCTTTTCTATATTGCTTTTTCTTCTTCAACATTCTTTCGTTTTTCTTTTTATTTTTTATTCATATTTTATTTCACCTTCCAATTTTATATTTTTTTGTTTAATTCTTTCCCATTCATCTTTTTCTTTGTCTCTTCTTGTGAGTTCTTTCTTCTTTAATTCTTTCTTTCATACTCTTGATGTCTTCTTTGTTTCTTTCTTTATTTCAAGTTTTTCTTCTTTCTTTCTTTTACTTTCTATTCTTTATTCTTTATTTCTTCTTACATTTTTTTAAATTCTTTCCTTTTTATTTTTTATTCCTTAATTTTCTTCTCAGTTTCCTTCTTTCGTTTTCTCTTTTTATTTCTTATTCTTTATTCTTCATATTTTTCTCTTTCCTTCTTTCTTTTTTCTTTTTATTTCTTATTCTTTATTCTTCATATTTTTCTCTTTCCTTCTTTCTTTTTTTCTTTTTATTTCTTATTCTTTATTCTTCATATTTTTCTCCTTCCTTCTTTCTTTTTTCTTTTTATTTCTTATTCTTTATTCTTCATATTTTTCTCCTTCCTTCTTTCTTTTTTCTTTTTATTTCTTATTCTTTATTCTTCATATTTTTCTCTTTCCTTCTTTCTTTTTTCTTTTTATTTCTTATTCTTTATTCTTCATATTTTTCTCTTTCCTTCTTTCTTTTTTCTTTTTATTTCTTATTCTTTATTCTTCATATTTTTCTCTTTCCTTCTTTCTTTTTTCTTTTTATTTCTTATTCTTTATTCTTCATATTTTTCTCTTTCCTTCTTTCTTTTTTCTTTTTATTTCTTATTCTTTATTCTTCATATTTTTCTCCTTCCTTCTTTCTTTTTTCTTTTTATTTCTTATTCTTTATTCTTCATATTTTTCTCTTTCCTTCTTTCTTTTTTTCTTTTTATTTCTTATTCTTTATTCTTCATATTTTTCTCTTTCCTTCTTTCTTTTTTCTTTTTATTTCTTATTCTTTATTCTTCGTATTTTTCTCTTTCCTTCTTTCTTTTTTCTTTTTATTTCTTATTCTTTATTCCTCATATTTTTCTCCTTCCTTCTTTCTTTTTTCTTTTTATTTCTTATTCTTTATTCTTCATATTTTTCTCCTTCCTTCTTTCTTTTTTCTTTTTATTTCTTATTCTTTATTCTTCATATTTTTTCTCTTTCCTTCTTTCTTTTTTCTTTTTATTTCTTATTCTTTATTCTTCATATTTTCTCCTTCCTTCTTTCTTTTTTCTTTTTATTTCTTATTCTTTATTCTTCATATTTTTCTCCTTCCTTCTTTCTTTTTTCTTTTTATTTCTTATTCTTTATTCTTCATATTTTTCTCTTTCCTTCTTTCTTTTTTCTTTTTATTTCTTATTCTTTATTCTTCATATTTTTCTCTTTCCTTCTTTCTTTTTTCTTTTTATTTCTTATTCTTTATTCTTCATATTTTATTTCTTTCCTTCTTTTTTGTCTTTTTCCTTTCTTATTCTATATTCTTCCTGTTTTCTTTCTTTCCTTCTCTCTTTTTCTTTTTATTTCTTAATCTTTATTCTTTCTATTTTCTTTGTTTCTTTGTTTCTTTTTTATTTCCTCTTCTTTATTCTTCCTATCTTTTTCATTCCTTTTTCTTTTTCCTTTTTTGTTTCTTATTCTTTATTTTTTATTTTGTTTTCTTCCTTTTTTCTTTTGTCTTTTTCATTTTATATTCTTTATTCTTGCGATTTTCTTTATTTTTTTCTTTTTTATTTCTTCCTAATTTCTTTCTTTCCTTCTTTCTTTATTCTTTTTTATTTCTTATTCTTCCTATTTTTTTCCTTCTTTCTTTTTTCTTTTATATCTTATTCTATATTCGTCATATTTTCTTTCTGTCTTTTTCTTTTTCTATTTTATTTCGTTTTTTTCTTCCTTTTCCCCTTGTTTCCTTTTCTCTTTCTTTTTTTTCTTTCTTATTCTTTCTTCTTCCTATTTTCTTTTTTTCCTTCTTTTTTATTTTTTACTCTTTATTCTTTCTATTTTTCTTTCCTTTTTTCTTTTTTCATTTTTTCTCGTATTTTTTATCCTTTCTATTTTCTTTCTTTTCTTTTTTCTTTTTTTATTTCGGATTTTTTAATGTTTCTATTTTTCATTGCTTCATTCTTGTCGTTTTTATTTCTTATACTTTATTTTTCCTATTTTCTTTGTATCTTTGTTTCTTTTTCATTTCTTATTCTTTATTTCTTTTTCCCATTTCTTTCTTTTTTTCTATTCGTTCTTGCTTTTTTTTTACTTTTCCATTTTCCTTTATTTGCTTGTTTTTCTTTCTTTTTGTGATGCTTTTCTTTCTTTCCTTTGTATTTCATATTCTTTATTCCTTCTTCCTATTTTTCTTTCCTTCATTTTAGTTTTTTTTTGTATTATTTCTTCTTCTCATTTTTCTTGTGTGTTCTTTTAATTTTTTATTCCTTATTCTTTATTTCTTATTCTTTTATTTTCTTTCTTTCTTTCTTTCTTTCTTTTCTATTTTTTCTTCTCATTATTTCCTTTCCATTTATCTTTTTCTTTCATTGTTTTTCTTTCATTGCTTTATTTTTTGTGAGCATTTACATTCTTCCTTTTCATTTTTCTTTGCTTTTTATGTACACTTTTTCTTTTTCTTCATTTTCTTTTTAATTTCTTTTTACCCATTACTTTTTTTTCCCTGTAAATTTTTCCATTTTTTTCTGAACTAAATGAAACATTTTGTTAGCTGCACCATTTTTCCTGACAGCCTCGAATTTTTGATGCTATAGTAAATCCCCATTCATAGAAGACGGATTCTGTTATAAGCAGACGATAGAAATGGAAGTGATTTTCGCTGACTGCAAACATTAACAATTTATTTTCTAAAATAAATTTGTTTTGAAAAAGAGAAAACAACATGAATATTAACATAGGCACAAAAAAGACCATTGTTAATAAATTGTAATGGTAAAAGCCATTTCCGTATAGAAAAAAAAGGAAAAAAAACATTTGGCATTTATTAACTGAGCAACCTCTACTGCTTTTTGATTGAAATTTATAACACCTTTCTCATTTTTTTTTTTTCAAGTAAATAGGTTTATATTAAAAAATTAATGGCAACCTACTGCGGGAAAATTTCCTGCCTAGACAGTCATGTCTCGAAAATGGCATCATCGCCCAAACGTATTTTATTTACGGAAATTAATCTCAACTGACTGACTGAATTTCTGCCCTCCAGTGGGAGATCGCTTTTCAATTGTTATGAAGTAATAAACTGATCCCCCACTAATTATACTTAATATTATAATATAATATAATATATCTATCCTATTCCTTTCATTCGTTCTTGCTTCACCATTTCATAGAAAAAGGATTCTGTTTTAAGCAGACGATAGAAATGGAAGTGATTTTCGCTGACGGCAAACATTAACAATTTATTTTCTAAAATAAATTTATTTTTTAAAAAAGTAGAAAACAACATGAATAGTAACATGGGTACAAAAAAACATTTTTAATAAATAGTAATGGTAAAAGCCATTTCTGTGTAACAAAAAAAAACAGTTGGCATTTATTGACTGAGCAGCCTGTTCTGCTTTTCGTTTGATATTTATAACCACTTTCTCATTTTTATTTTTATTTTTTTCAGATAAATAGGTTTATTTTAAAAACCTGAAAAAGCAAACTGCTGCAGGAAAATTTACTGCCTAGACAGTCATGTCTTATATTTTTTTTCTTCGACGGTGCCATTGAGTGTGGTGGGGACGTAGCCGGAGAAAGTTCGCACGTAGGACAGAGCTGTCAGGTATAGTTAGCCAATCTCTGTATCTTCAGCCAAAAATTGTACAAATTATATAGTCTTAAAACTCACACTCGACTCACATAGCAACGCCTCTATACCCACGCATTTTTGTGTTTTGGGTATGTCACTTTGTTGATCTACGGCCGGATGTATCTGTCAAACACGACCGGCGGTTCATTGCTTTTCAAGCTGGTCACCTTTTTTTTTGTTGACATCATTTACGGCGGGTTATATCTCTCAACCCCATCCTTGCACTTTGTTGACTTTTATCTACGGCCGGATGTATCTGAAAACCACATACGTGTCACTTTTATTGCCAAGTGAATAATTGTAAATGAAAATAGAATGGTTCTTTTGTTAACACTGTGCATCAAATGAATTTATAAATGTTTAACAATGACCTATATTGCAGTTTCATCAATGAAAGAATGAAGAAAATTTAAGGTGATTCGGACGAGTTCATCTTTGCTTCCTTGCCTTGTAAAACTTTGCAAAGTAATAATAACAAAAGAACCATTCTATTTTCATTTAGAATTATCCACTTGGCAATAAATACTAAAAATAGTATGAAATACATCATTTCTTTTCAAAATCTGGTGTAGCCTAATAATTATGGCCGTAATATACATACATACATATATATGTTAATTATCCACATACAATCCTGTTTCGCTGTATCACAGTTCATCAGTGTGGCTAGACACATCCACTTGCGCCTGGCTGGAATTGAAACTCGATTTGGTGTCAGTTGGAGTCGCTACTCCCTAAGCCATCGGCGCATGGGGTCAGAGAAAGGAAATTTTAACGTCTTGTATGTAAGCAGTGTATACAGACGCCAGTCGCCGAGAGAACTCAATTCATTTCTGAAGAGTCACGCATTATAGCCGACGTGGAAACTGTTTTTAAAATGTTCTTCTCCAGAGAGCTCAATCGTAATGAGAGCATAATATATTAGTCATCCACATACAAGCCCGTTTCGCTGTATCATAGCTCATCAGTGTGGCTAGACATATCCACTTGCTTCTGGCCGGGATCGAAACTCAATTGTTCTCCAGTTTCTGAAAGGATTTTTCTGTTGCTGAGGTGATGTGTTATCCCCCGTGGGGATCTTCATATCGAAATGGTCATTCAACATCATTGAATTAATCCTTTTTTAATTTATGTATATATATATATATATATATATATATATATATATATATATATATAAACTTAAATAAAATATTTAGTTTAAACATCACATTGGAAGACGAGAAGTGACATTTCGTATAAAGTGTTGATTATGTGCTAATTTAAGTATATATATACTACCAGCCATAATTATTAGGCCACCCCAGTGTTTTAAAAAATGATGAATTTCATCCTATATTGCCAACAGGATAATTGGAAGTGAAAATAGAATGGTTCTTTTGTAAATATTGCACAATAATATGTGCATCAAATGAATTTATAAATATTTAATAATTACCTATATTGCAGTTTTATCAACGGAAGAATGAAGAAAATTTAGGGTGATTCGGACGAGTTCATCTTTGCTTCCGTGCCTTGTAAAATTTTGCAAAGTAATAATAATAAAAAAACATTCTGTTTTCATTTAAAAATAAATATTAGAAATAGTATGAAATTCATCTGGGGTAGCCTAATAATTATGGCCGGTAGTGCATATGTATATATATATATTCATTCACAGAAAGACGTGTTTCGCTGTATCACAGCTCATCAGTACGGTTAGACATCCGATTGCTTTTTACCCAGGATTGAAACCCCACCGATTTGGCGTCAGTCGGCGATTCTACCTCTGAGCTATGGGCGCTCAGTAAAAGGAGGCAACCTTTTTAGCATGTATATTATCATCATACACGCCCAATAGCTGAGTGTGTTCTAATTCATTGCTGAATAAACGATGCGTAGATGCTAGAGTAGCTACTGTTTTTTTCAAAGTCTCCCATTCTTCCAGAGTGCCCAATTAGGGTGTGAGAGCGTAAATAGTCATCCGCAGATATATATGAATATATTCTTATGATAAGAATATCATCATATATATCAGCGGATGATTATTTACGTTTATATTAAAAACATACTTTACTGCAACACATGAGACGTTTTATTTGGGTACTATCCTATTAGCACCTCGACATAAATATTGAGGATATAGGATTGTACGGGGATGATAATGTAAAAAAAGTCCACTACTAGGAAGTGTTCTAACAGGAAATGGAAAGTGCGACACAGAGATCGGAAGGCGAATTGGCATGGTAAAGAACGCGTTCCAGAAGCTGAGTAAAGTCTCTAACGCACAAGAAAATTTCTATCGGAAACAAAGAAAACAGTGCTGGATTGCTATGTGATGTCAGTTCTTCAATACGACAGTGAATACTGGACAATATCATCGATTATGAAGACAAAACTTGAAGCAGCGGAAATGTGGTTCTACAGAAGGATGCTGCGGATATCGTTGACTGAGCATGCAACCAACGATGAGGTGTTGGAAAGAATGGCGACAAAAAGGAAATTAATACTGAGCATCAGGAAGAGACAACTGAAGTTCCTGGGACATGCAATGAGGAAAGAGGGCTTGGAGAACCTGATATTGACTGGCCAAATAGAAGGAAAAAAAGACAGAGTAAGGCAGCGGATAACATATTTGCAGGGCCTGATCAGGTGAGGTGGATGACGGAACGGGGGTTGCGAGGTGTAACAGGAGAAAACATACTAAGAGCCACAAGGGATAGGGAGACGTGGAGAACCATGAACGCCTACGTCCTGAAGGGACAGGGCACATTGAAGAAGAAGAAGAATGTTAAAGCCAATGCGATTAGAAAATTAATACATATATACAGAGTTAAAATTTTAAGGTTACTATGAAAACTAATCACAAAATTATACTTCCTAGATGTAACACTTGATATAGGCGATAACCCTTACTCACCCTAATTTAAAACTACTGCTAATCCTATATATCAGTCAGTTAAGTGCCATACGTGATACACGCTTGGGCGATCATGTCTCGAAAGAGACATGACTGACTTGGCAGAAGATTATCTCGCAGTAGGTTGCCATTGCTTTCTGCGGTAGACTGGTGAATTATATTATTATATTAATAAGTAGTAATTAGTGGGGGATCAGTTTATTACTTCATGACAATAGAAAACCGATCACCCACTTTATGCCCAGTAGAAGTCTTAATCATGTTTCTATTATATTCAGTCAGTCAGTTAAGTGCCATACGTGATACACGCTTGGGCGATCATGTCTCGAAAGAGACATGACTGACTTGGCAGAAGATTATCCCGCAGTAGGTTGCCATTGCTTTCTGCGGTAGACTGGTGAATTATATTATTATATTAATAAGTAGTAATTAGTGGGGGATCAGTTTATTACTTCATGACAATAGAAAACCGATCACCCACTTTATGCCCAGTAGAAGTCTTAATCATGTTTCTATTATATTCAGTCAGTCAGTTAAGTGCCATACGTGATACACGCTTGGGCGATCATGTCTCGAAAGAGACATGACTGACTTGGCAGAAGATTATCTCGCAGTAGGTTGCCATTACTTTCTGCGGTAGACTGTTTGCCGACCAAGGCTATAGAACCCAATCTGTCCTGTTATTTAACCCATAACTGGAAGGAAAAGACGGATTAATACCTTTCCCAAGGGTATTTGCGCGTAAGTGAATGCAATGGATTCAAATGGAATTCGAATTTCTTGTTCCGAGCCGATAACCACTGTACCACAACGCACATCCAATCCTATATATACTCGCCCTAAATATAACCAACTTCAATCAATTCTTAAAAATGTACCCTTCTCTATTGAAAATGTACCCTTCTCTATTGAAAACAATTAGTAACAATTTCTCTAATAAAGATAACTTTTATAAATATAGCAAATTCTATGACACGGTTCTAAAAGCAAAAAAAAAAACAAAAAAAAAAAACACGTCTACAAATGGCCTGAACTTAAATATAACAACAATAATAATAGAAATACAGGTGGGAAATACAATAATCAAGCAGGTACAAAAATTTAAATACCTGTGAAGTGTTTTGACGGAGGACAGACAGAAAGTGCGACACAGAGAGCGAATTGCCATGGCAAAGGAAACATTCCAGAAATTGAGTAAAGGATTAAGAAACAGGACAATTTCACCAGAAACAAAGAAGAGAGTACTGTGATGTCGATTCTTCAATATGACGGTGAATGTTGGACAATATCTTCGAAGATGAAGGAAAAACTTAAAGCTGCTGAAATGTGGTTCTACAGAAGGATGCTGCGAATATCATGGATCGAGCATGTGAGCAATGATGAGGGTTTGGAAAGGATGGAAACGAAAAGTAAATTAATACTGAACATCAGGAAAAGACAGATGAAATTCCTGGGACATGCAATGAGGAAGAAGGGCTTGGAGAACTTGATAAGGCCAGATAAAGAGAGAAATAGGCAGAGGAAGGCAGCAGATAACATATTTGAAGGACCTGATTGGATGACGAAACGAGGGTTGCGTGGTGTAACAGGAGAAAGCGTGCTAAGAGCCACAAAGGATAGGGAAACATGGAAAGCCATGATCGCCTATATCCTGAAAGGACAGAGCACATAGAAGAAGATATATGCCAACTGGTTATAAGCAATTATAATGTGGGTATAAAGTGGGGGAACAAATCTATATTATAATCAATATATAAACTGATCCCTCATTTTGTGTCCATGCTAGTTTCCATACATTTATATTCTAGATTTATGGGCTAGGGCGGGGTTTTGGTGGTGTAACAGGAGAAAGCGTGCTAAGAGCCACCAGGGAAAGGGAGACGTGGAAGGCCATGATCGCCTATATCCTGAAAGGACAGAGCACATAGAAGATATATGCCAACTGTTTATAAGCAATTATAATGTGGATATAAAGTGGGGGATCAAATCTATATTTGAATCAATATATAAACTGACCCCCATTTTGTGGCCATGTTAGTTTCTATGAATTTATATTCTAGATTTATGGGCTAGAGCGGGGTTTTGGTGGTGTAACAGGAGAAAGCGTGCTAAGAGCCACCAGGGAAAGGGAGACGTGGAAGGCCATGATCGCCTATATCCTGAAAGGACAGAGCACATAGAAGATATATGCCAACTGTTTATAAGCAATTATAATGTGGGTATAAAGTGGGGGATCAAATCTATATTATAATCAATATATAAACTGACCCCTCATTTTGTGGCCACGCTAGTTTCCATATATTTATATTCTAGATTTATGGGCTAGAGCGGGGTTTTGGTGGTGTAACAAGAGAAAACGTGCTAAGAGCCACCAGGGATAGGGGAACGTGGAAAGCCATTATCGCCTGCGTCCTGAAAGGACAGGGCACATAAAAAAGAAGAATAGAAATAGAAAAATCATTTGGTTTACACCCCTATTTAACCAGATGATAAGTTATAAAGTAGGGCAAGATTTCCTCAAATTAGTTGAGAAACATTTCCCTAAAAATAAAGTCTTAACAAAATTTTAATAGAAATTCTCTTAAATTGATTTTTAGCCGTAATTTTTTTTTTTTAATCATTTCACCCCAAGCAAGGCATTCCGCTGCCACTATTACGCATGGGGCTACATAGGGGAAGGTAAAGAGAAGTAGTGGATAGATATGTCAAAAGGAGGGTGATAGATGGGTAAGGATACGGAGGCTGGGGGTTGGGTAGATGGAAAGAGTGTTTGAAAGAATGGATGCGAGTTAGTGTGTTAGGAGGTGTCTATTGACCTTACATTTAAACTCCTGGAGATTGTAGCCGTCGGGAAAACAATCATGCGAAAGGGAATTCCACAGTCGGGAAGCGCGAGAAAAGAAACTGTTGGAGTAGAAGTTGCGGTTGCATTTTATCGGTTTCACTGTAAAAGGGTGGGATCTAGTTGCTAATCTAGTATCTCGTGCAAATTCGTACATGGGGTCACCAGTGATCTAAGTTCATCGGCAGAAGCCGTGAAAATATTTATCGAAGAGACACATGGAAGCCACGTCACGCCGGTGAGAGAGAGAGAGGCTGCAGGCGGTCTGCCAAGTCGGTATCGATCACATTACAGACTATCCGTTGTACTTTGTCGAGAAGCCCAAGGAGAATAGCTAGGGCACTCGACAGATATGGCAGCAGTATTCAATGCCCGGGCGGATGGTAGATTTATATATGTGCAGGATAGATTCAGACGGAAAAAACTTCCGGGCCCTGCACAGAGGACCGACTTTCATAGCAACGGATTTAGCAATGGATTCGATATAGTCATTCCACTTGAGGTCTGTTGAAAGTGTGAGACCAAGGAGGCGTTGTGTTTTACTCTCTGGGAGGCAAGCCTGGTCCAAGCTAATGGGAGGTAGGTGCGATTGTCTATGATGGTTAATTGACAGTAGCTTAAGAAGATCATGAAATAACACAATAATAGAATTTTAAACAGATAAAACACCTAAGCAATATGTAACCCTATTTTCAGATGGTTGGTATAAATTTTAAATTATTTTTAAGTAGTGAAGATATTTCTCTAAAATTGGAGAAATTGGTGTCTTTAACAAAATCCCACGAAGAATCTGTAATGTGATCGATCCCGACTTGGCAACTCACCGACGCAATGTGGCTTCCCTGTGTCTCTTTTACAAATACTTTCACGGCTTCTACTCTAATGAACTTAGCTCACCGGTACCCCCTATATATAAATTTACTCAAGCCACAAAATTAACAGCTAGGTTTCACTCTTTTACTGTGAAGCCAATAAATTGTAAACGCAAATTCTATTCCAACAGCTTCTTTTCTCGCACTTCGAGCTCGTGAATTTCCCTTCCATTTACTTGCTTTCCCGACAGCTACAATCTCCAGAAATTTAAATGTAAAGTCACTAGTCATCTCCTATCTCACTCACCTGCATCCTCTCTCTCGTGCTCACTTTTCTGTCCACTCCACTCTCATCAGTATTCTCATCGTTCTCTTACCCACTTCCTGACACCCCCTATAACCTGTCACTCTTTCTCATAACTTTCCTTCTATGTAAACCCCTGCAAAACAGTGGCAGTAAAATGCTTTGCTTGGGGCGATATGATTATAAAAAAAAATTCTATACTATTTTAATATGAATATAAACTTGGGGATCAATTCTACATTACAACCAATATATAAACTGGTCCCTCACTTTATGGCCACAGCCATCCTTCTCTTACCCACTTGCTGACACCTCTTATAACCTGTCACTCTTTCTCATAACTTTCCTCCTATGTAACCCCCTCCAAAACAGTGGCAGTAAAATGTCTTGCTTGGGGCGATATGATTAATAAAAAAAATACATTTATTCTTGTCAGGAAAAGGAACCGAAGCAATAAAAAGTGGAAAATACAAATTGAGTTTTCACTAAGTGCAGAATTGCTTTTTGTGGGGAGAAGCAAGCGAATTTATCAAAATATTTGTCAGTGGGTTTTGACAATATTTGACCCTAGGTCAATATACAGCGTTGGAGATTTTCTGTGTACTGACTACCAGGACAACTGATACAAACAAACAGACAATAACAGAGAATATGTTTTTCTTCCCTTTTCCTGGAAGTCTAAATGTTTAAATGATATTACTAACA
The DNA here is from genome assembly GCA_037127315.1 of Ascarosepion bandense. Lineage (NCBI taxonomy): Eukaryota > Metazoa > Mollusca > Cephalopoda > Sepiida > Sepiidae > Ascarosepion > Ascarosepion bandense. The sequence continues at coordinate 55,458 of JBBBDQ010030549.1, forward strand.
TGTTAAGATAATAAGTGATATATAGATAGGGTGAATACAAACGTCATACTTAACTTCAACACCCCAGTTTTTTAAAGTCTTTTTAATAAAACTGGTGTAGAAAACAGAATTAGTTGGTTCGGAGCCCGTGTTTAGATTGAGAAGGTAGAAAGAAATTTGTTGGAGCCTGAGGGATAATGCAAGAGACGGTCAGTCCAAATTCAACCAACTGGAAGTTGAATAAACCATCGTCCCGTAGGGATATAGAACACGAATACTATTGTGTTACTGAAATACCAGCCAACTGATATCTCTCTTTCGTCACTTACTTTTACTTACTTGTAATCTTGTATATATTCAATATATATATATAAGTATATAAAAATCTACACCGTGTCGTTCCGATCTTAAATCTGGTTTTAATTATATACCAATCCCTCGCTTGTCTGGGCCATCCTCTTCAAGTGACAAAAAAGCAATCCTGTTTGGCTAATCCGAGATCAACAACACAACGTAATTTGAATCGACCGAAGGTCTGGAAGGTTGGCTGTACTCAGCCAGGGGTCGTGTTAACAGCATTCTAAAAAATTAATGATCCAAAAAACAATACTTGCAATTTTCGATGACCTATAGAGTGTCCATTACAAGAAATGTCTAATTGACATGTGTTCTATTTCTACCATAGAAAATCCGTCAGTAAAATTTATATCGGTGGCACTAAGAATCCGTTTAAAACTCGCCATAATTTGCACATCTCTTCTTTTAATAATAAGATTTACCGCAATAGCACATTACATTTTTCTTGTTATTGGCAATTAAAAAAGCCATAAAAGTCCTTACCGTAAATTATAAATTATTAAAAAAGAGCTTCTAAGCTTTTACATGAGCTATTTTTTTAATGTTTAGAGGAAAAATTGCAAATTATTAAATTCCCAAAATTAAACCTGCTAAACAAACGTAGCGGAAATTTCCATCTGTCATCATCATTTAAAATATGCCCTAAAACATAATGAAGTCTTTTTTATATAATTATGTAATCTATAATCACTAGTATAAATTTACTGATTATCTCATTTTCTTATAATTAATTTGTTTCATTTAACGGATATATCACTCACTAAGTCAGCTATATATGTTTGGCGTGCCTTGTATTAAAAAACAACTTCCCATCTTTGTCACTTTTTCACAACTTTAAGTGAAAAATAACTTAAAGAAAATCTTATAACCGTTTCCCAAAAAACACGCGATTACTTTTCAGGCATGGCAAATGCTACATATAGATACAGTCAATTATTTCATCACTGACACTGAAACGTCTGGGTTTCAAGTCATTTCAGTTATCTAACCCCACTCACCCTTATAATCAAATTCCTCCTATCTATTATGACCTGGTTTTCTATTGGTTCATTGAGACAAACCCTCTGAAAACTCCTCCCTTAATTATCAGGATATGATAAAAATTGTGTTTTTTTTTAAATTTCTATTTATAATGATTCTTAAAAAATATTTCACTGCCTGACGAGGTGCTAATAAGATAGTATCGAAACACAACGGCTCTTGTGTTGCAAAAATATAAACTGTTTTTATTATAAAGTTAAAATGAAAATATTACCATATATAATGGTCTATTAAGTATCAAGCACTCATAATAAAGTAAATCACTTCAAACAGTGGACTGTCAACCCATTAGTTTGCACTACTTCTAATATATATATATATATATATATATATATATACACACACTGGTGTGAGTTTGTAACCCTTGGCTTCACGATCTTGCAATCGTCAGATAAACTGATTAATTTTTTAAAAAAATTGCCTATATGTAGGGCTGCGTATATTGGTGTATTCTGGTGGAACTAGGAGGAAAAATTGTCGTTATGACAGGGGCAGACATATATACACCCTTTAACGTGCGCAATGACACAGACACGCGTTCGCTCACCGGGGCTCACACAAACGTATATGCGAACCGTACGGGGCTCGGCATATATATGTATATCTTTGCCGTTGCGCACATACATACGCATTCGGTCGGTGTATTCGAATAGTGTCGCGATGTAAACGCGCGGACAGTTGTTGATTTCTCGTGCGTACATATGTACGTATGATGGGGTCTGTGTGAAACTATGATAGGTAAAAATTGCCATTATTCTATTTAAGGCTGTATTGTTATTTGTTATTTTAAAGTCGGTTATTAGCTTGTTTTTTTTTTTGTTTTGTGGTTGCGCATATTTAAATGGTAGAAATTCTAATTTGTAATGCTTGTTAGTTTTTATGTGTGGTGGTATTAATTTTACTACGGCAGAGAGGAGCAATTTACGTTAATGATGATTGCGGACTAATACGGTGATTGTAATATTTGATGATAATAACAGTTGTGGTAGTAAATAGTTATTGTAAGGCGGTAGTAGTGATTAGTAATGGCGGGGTAATGATAATAACAATAAATGCAATTATTGTGGTGGTAGAATAATTGATAGGATTATGTTATCAGCGGTTCTTTTTTTTATCCGTTTGGTATAAATTGTGATAATAGGTATTTATTTTCATGAATGCATTTGGAAATTACTTCTGATCTTATGTTTAGTAAGTTTTTTTTATCAGGTATGAGATATAACTGCTACTTTTTCATGTAGGCAAAGTAGGCATTTTTTTGTAATGTTTTCGGCAGGTGCTTTTTTCAGTATTTTCCAGCTTATTATTGGTGAAATATTTATGTCTTTTAGACGCCATACGTATATGTATAGTGTGGTGCTGTTCAAGTATTTTCTGTATGGAGAATGAAATATTGTGGTTATTTTTTCTTTTCTTAAATGGACCTTCAGTGGCACCGATGTAGTACATTGTGTTGATGTTCGCACTTACCTTGGCTTTATATACTAAGGAAAAAATGTCTGCACGTGTCATGACAAATTTTCCTCCCACTTCAGCAAAAATACACCAATATACGCAGTCCTACATATAGCCAATTTAAAAAAAGATTAATCAGTTTGTCTGACGATCGCAAGAGCGTAAAACCCAGGGTCACAAACTCACACCTATCTATATGAATATAGCAGCTCTATCACTGATATTGAGCGCTTTCAAATAAGTCCCGCGCATATATAATATTATAAATAATATAATATATATAACAAATTGCATATATATATATATGGATATTTATAATTATATACAGACACTTTTCACACACACACACACACACACACACACACATATATATATATATATATATATATATATATATATATATATATATAGTACGCCTCAGTCGATCAAGGTTGACTATGGGTAGCCTCCTCGTTGTCTGCTTGTCTGGAGCATCGGCATCTGTGACTGTAGAGACCGACGTGGGAGTGACAGTCTTTGATGCAGGGCTGCATTTATGTTTTGTTTCTGGTCTGTCGGAGCTGTCATTTTGCATTCTGCGAACCCGCCTCTCCATGGCGACTTGTGTCAGTTGCTTTTTCCTTGTTTGAGTTGTTGGGCACGGGTTCCTCTCCATTTGAACCGGTTGACTGATACACTCTCCCATGATTCGGTGTTGATGCCCACAGCTTTCATATCGCATTTTATGTCACGATATCGCAGTTATGGCCGCACAGTGGGACTTCTTCCAGAGGCCAGCTGTCCATACAGGAGGTCATTTGGAATGCGACCGTCTGGTCACTTTTGTTTCTTTCTTTCTTACTTTATTTCTTTTTTCTTTCTTTCTTTCACATTTTCCTCTTTACTTTCATATTCTTTCTTTTTCTTTCTTTCTTCCTTTCTTTATTCATTCATTCTTTCTTTTTTTTCACGTCTACTCTTTTCCTTTCATATTTGTCTCTGTTTCTTCTTTATTTTCTTTCTTTCGCATATTATTCTTCTTATTTTTTATTTTTTCTAATTTTCACTCTTCTTATCATTTTATTTCCTTGTTTCTATATTCTGCTCTTCTTTCTTTCTTTCTTTCTTTCTTTCTTTCTTTCTTTCTTTCTCATCTTCCTCTTTCTTTCTTTCTTTCTTTCTTTCTTTTTTATTCATTTTTTTCACATTTTCTTCTTTACTTTCATATTCTTTCTATCTTTATTTTTTTTCTTTCTTTCATTCGTTCTTTCTTTCTTTCACATCTTTCTCTTTACGTTCATATTCTTTCTTTTTTTTCTTTCTTCCTTTTTTTCTTTCATTGATTCATTGTTTGTTTTTTTCTATCTTGTTTACCCCTTTCCTTTTTAATATGTGTCTCTGTTTCTTCTTTATTTTCTTTCTTTTACATATTATTTTTCTTTTCTTTTTTCTAATTTTCACTCTTCTTATCATTTTATTTCCGTTTCTATATCTCTTTCTTTCTTTCTTCCTTGCTTTCTTTCTTTCAACAATTTATATCTCATCTTTCATGTTTCTCTTTCTTTGTTTCTTTGTTTCTTTCTTTCAAGAAATTAACTGATTTGATTGTTTGTTCCTTCTTCCAAGAAATTACCTGCCTTTCGTACCGTTCTTTCTTTCTTTCTTTCTTTCTTTCTTTCTACCAACAACTTATCTTAGTTTTTTGTTTGTTCATTTTTTACAATAAATTACCTGCCTTTCGTATCTTTCTTTCTTTCTTTCTTTCTTTCTCATTTCATCTCAGAATCCATTCACTTCTTTCTTTCTTTCTTTCTTTCACTCCTTCTCCTTTCTTTTCATATTTATTTCTTGTCTTTCATTTCTCCTCTGTTTCTTTTTTCTCCTTCTCTTCCTTTCTTTCACTTTTTTACTTTCTTTCTAGTTTTCACTCTTACTTTCTTTTTACTTCCTCGTTTCTTTCTTTCGCTTAAATGTTTGCTTTTCTTTCTTTCACATCTTTCTTTCATTTTCATTCTTTTTTTCTTTCTTTTTAATTTGTACTCTTATCATTTTATTTCCCTATTTGTTTGTTTGTTTCTTTCTTTCACATCTTTTCCCTTTCATTTCATTTTTTCTTTCTTTTCAATTTTCCCTCTTTCCTTCATTATATTTCTGTTCCTTCCTTCCTTCCTTCCTTCCTTCCTTCCTTCCTTCCTTCCTCCTTCCTTCCTTCCTTCCTTCCTTCCTTCCTATCTGTTTGCTTATATTTACTATTCTTTGTTTTTTGTCCCTATTCTTTTGTTTCCATTTCTATTTTAGAAATGATGCCATTTCTATTTTGTCTTACATTTTCTTTCCTTTCTTTTCTTTCTGTCAATTTTAAACGATTTTGGTCCCTTATATGTGACAAGAGTTAATCAACCTGACCCCACCTCTTTCGAAAACGGCCATATCCGTCTGTCCATTCGATATTTCGGGTGGGTTCGTTAATAGAAATGCGTAGATTGGGAGGAAATATTTAATTCTAAACGATTCCATGACAATATATAGGAATTAATTATTCAAATTGGCTGAATATTTGTACAAGCCACATATTCGCTGCAAGAACCACTCTTCCAATATAATCAATCTTCTCAATCGGAACCAGATTCTATAATGTAGCGTATTTGCTACTTTCTAAACACATGGTGCCCAATGAGGATCGAACTAATTATTTTGTTGTATTAGCGAAACAAACAATTTTATTTATCATTACTGACGTTGAGATGCCATTTTTTTATTATTCAGTAAACAGTACGTGTACAGCACACAGTGAGAAACGAACTCATTACTCTGTAACATTATCGAACTAAACTAGCTCGTTTACCATTACGCCACGTCGAGTCGAATAAATATCAACATACTTAAACAATACTGATAATCTTCAGAGTTTGAGTCCTTATCCAAACCATATCTCAGGTGTCTGAAATTTGTATAATATTCAACCGATACAAGGCAGAAGAGCCACTCTAGGCAGGTGTTTACGGAATAACGTTACTGCATAGACGTAAGAGAAAGAATGTAGAAAGAATGCAGATTAAGAAGTTAAATAATACTTGACCCTGGGCTTGAAGATTCTAGTGATCAGGGAAGCATCGTCACGGGATCCTATTCGACGAAGTAACTATTCTTGGAATTGATTGATTTGTTCTTTTACGACTTATCAACCTTTTAAGTTTTATTTAAAGATTAAATGTATTTTGGGTTGTAAGATTTATTTTTGTATTTTTATTTTTATTTTTTTGGCGGGAGCTCTAACCAGCTGGATGTGGCTTCCCTATGTCTCTTCTACAAATATTTTCATAGCTTCTGTTCTGACGAGCTTAGGTCACTGGTGCCCCTCCACAAAAATTTACTCGTGCAACCAAATTGGCAACAATGTTCCACCAATTTATGTTAAATCAACTAAATGCAGGCCACAATTCTACTCCCTCAGCTTCTTTTCTTGCATTTCCCGCCTGTGGAACCCCTTTCCGTATACTCGCTTCCCTGACGGCTGCAACCTCCAGGAATTTAATTGCAATGTCAAATCCCATCTCTTATCCACTTGACTCCAGTCCTTTTTACATCACCCCGTATATATTGTTCTTTTCCTTTCTCTCTACCTTCGCAAATGTCTTCACTCCGGTGTTCACATCCTTCTCTTGCCCTTTCTCTGCACACCCTGTTACTGGTTCGTCTTTTTCTTCATTCCTCTCCTATCTAAACTTTATGTACTTATGTAGCCCCCCTACGCATCAGTGGAGGTACTGCCTTGCTTAGAGTGAAACGATAAAAAAAAAATTGAATTAACAATTTTTAAGAATGGTGATGAGTTTCATGTACATTTCTAACCATTTAACCCATAGCCACTTCTTTTCTCGCACTTCTCGCCTGTGGAATTCCCTTCCATTCACTTGCTTGCCGACAGCTATAATCTGCAAGAATTTAAATGTAAAGTCAATAGTCATACCCTATCTCACTAACCTGGATCCTCTCTCTCTCTCTCATGCTCCTTTCTTCGTCCACATCACTCTCAACCGTCTCTTACCCACTTCCTGACACCCCCTATAACCTGTCAATCTTTCTGATATCTTCCCTCCTATGTATCTCCCTGCAAAACAGTAGCAGTAAAATACCTTGCCTGGAGCGAACTCGGTTATAAAAAAAAAAGAAAAAAAAATCTATAGAATTATAATGTGGATATAAAGTGGGGGATTAATTCTACATTAGAATCAATATATAAGCTGATCCCATACTTTATGGCAACAGTCATCCTTCTCTTGCCCACTTCCTGACACCCTTATAACCTGTCACTCTTTCTGATAACTTTCCTCCGATGTAACCCCTGCAAAACAGTGGCAATAAAATGCCTTGCTTGGGGTGATATGATTATAAAAAGAATTAATTTCTATACTATTATAATGTGGGTATAACGTGGGGGATCAATTTTACATTACAATAAATATATAAACTGATCCCTCTTTTTATGGCCACAGTCATCCTTCTCTTACCCACTTCCTGACACCCCCTATAACCTGTTACTATTTCTCATAACTTTCCTCCTATGTAACCACCTGCAAAACAGTGGCAATAAAATGCATTTCTTGGGGCGATTTGATTATAAAAAAAAGTAAGGGTAAGGGTAAGAGGGTGGAATCATCCCTTTCTAAAGGTTATTTGCGCATAATGTAACCAAACCGTCTTCGAACTCTTCTCTCCGAATTCTTAATTCGAGCAGCCAGCCGCTACATCATCTTCACATTAGGTTCTCGGGAAGATTCTCCCTGAGGAGAATTTGCTACTTTTCAGTGAAATACGACGAAATTCGATCTTTTGTGGGTGTAGGAAGGGTTTTACATGTCAATTTTTGAATTCGAGGGATACCGTGGAAAATAAGTCCCTAAGTTACGCAGATGATACAGTGCTGATTGCAGACAGAGAAAGGAAACTACAAAACCTCCTACAGAAGGTAGCTGAAGAGAGTGAGAAAAAAAGGACAACAAATAAACTGCAAGAAAACCGAATGAATGGTCACCAGCAAAAAGAGCAGCCCAAAATGCCAAATACAGGTCGGGGATACTAGAATCAAGCAGGTACAAAAATTTAAATACTTGGGAAGAGTTCTAACAGAAGATGGAAAGTGCGACACGGAGATCCGAAGGCGAATTGGCATGGCGAAAAAAGCATTCCAGAAGTTGAGTAAAGTATTAAAAAACAAGACAATTTCACTAAAAACAAAGAAGAGAATACTGGACTGCTATGTGTTGTCAGTTCTTCAATATGGCAGTAAATGCTAGACAATATCATCAAGGATGAAGGAAAAACTTGAAGCAACTGAAATGTGGTTCTACAGAAGGATGCTGCGAATATCATGGATCGAGCATGTGATCAATGATGAGGTCTTGGAAATGATGGAAACAAAAAGGAAATTAATACTGAGCATCATGAAGAGACAGCTGAAATTCCTGGGACATGCAATGAGGAATGAGGGTTTGGAGAACCTGTTACTAACAGTCCAGATATAGGGAAAAAGAGACAGGGGAAAGCAACGGATAACATATTTGAAGGACCTAATCAGATGGATGACGGAACGAGGGTTTCATGGTGCAAAAGGAGAAAGCGTGCTCAGAGCCACCAGGGATAGGGAGACGTGGAAAGCCATGATCGCCTACGTCCTGAAGAGACTGGGCACATAGAAGAAGAAGAAGAAGAAGAAGAAGAAGAAGAAGAAGAAGAAGAAGAAGAAGAAAGGAAGCTTTTATATGTAAATTTTTAAATTCGAGGGGTACTGTGGAAAATATGTCCATCTTCATTTGGCCGTGGAAACGATTTCAAGCTTTGTCAAGACTAGAAAGTGGAGATGGGCGTCTCGAGTTCAAATATGGCAGCAATAACTGATCTAGCCATTTCAGAAATAGGATAGAAGAAGAGAGTGAAAAAGAAGAAGAAGAAGAAGAAGAAGAAGAAAAAGAAGAAGAAGAAGAAAAATGATTTGTGAAAAAAGAAAAAGTAAAGGAAAGCGAAGGAAAAGCAGAAAATGAATAATAATAAGAAGTAACAGAAGAAAAAGAACTCATTCCTAAAGAGAGAAAGAGAAAGTGAAGAAAATTCGAAGCGTGTGAAGGAGAAGAAGACGAAGAAGGAATAATTTGTGAATGAAGAGATAAAGAAGAAACAAAAAAAACCTAAAGAGAATGAGACAATGAGAAAGAAGAGGAAGAAGGAGACGACGAAGAAGAAGAAGAAGAAGAAGAAGAAGAAGAAATAGTGTGTGAATAAAGAGTAAAAAACGCAAAAGAAAGTTACTGAAAATGAGACAATGCAGAAAGAGAAAGAGAAGAAAGACAAGAAGAAGAAGAAAAAGAAGAGGAAGAAGAAGACAAAGAAGAAGAAAAAGATTAAAAAATTGTGAATAAACAGATAAAAAAGCAAGAGAAATCTAAGAAGAATAAAACAATAAAGAAAGAAAAGAAGAAGAGGAAGAAGAAGAAATAAAAAGAAAAAACAAAAGAGAAAGAAAAAAGTGAGTGAAAAAAGAAGAAAAGTTTCTGAATAAAGATAAGGATGAATCATTTTTTTGTGAATTAAGATTAAACAAAGGAAAGAAAGACAGAGTGAAGAAGAAAAAGAAAAAGAGGATAGGAAATTGTAACATGTCAATTTTTGAATTCGAGGGATACCGTGGAAAGTAAGTCCCTAAGTTACGCAGATGATACAGTGCTGATTGCAGACAGAGAAAGGAAACTACAAAACCTCCTACAGAAGGTAGCTGAAGAGAGTGAGAAAAAAGGACTACAAATAAACAGCAATATGTGAATGTATATATATATGTGAATATATGTGAATATATATATATATATATATTACGATAAATCAAATTTTGTGAAGAAATATTAAGAGCATATAAAAGAAAGAGGAAGAGAACGAGAGGGTGAAGAAGAATAAATAGTTTGTGAATAAAGAGAGGAGAGGAGGTGTTAGGAGGGGTCATAAGTCTTCATATCTCGTACAATCTGACATCTACCTTTCTTCTGTCATGGAATTTAGTAATAACGGCAACTCTTAAGTTTCATGACAGACTGATATTGGGCAAATATTTAGCTGACAAGTCTCTCCCTGATGCTGTTTATTCCCTAGAAATTTTTAAATAATGTATTACTAGAAAAGCTGGCCATGAGCAGAACCCTTTCATTTAAGATGATTCTGTCAAGATATATTTAGATTATTCGTCAAACTTTGCTGAATATTGTCCAAGGCATCACGCTACCTTTGTAGTAGGCGACTCACATCAGGCGATTTCAAATCGACTTTGCACCCGGCGTAAAATGGATGCGTTAGAGAAACCGGATGAATCAAGGGGCTGACATGAAAGATAACTTCCTAGTCACTAGCTGCAAGTCAGCGTCTCATTAGATAAAATTGGCTGTTCACTATATATCAGTCAATCAACCCGGCTTTGTTGCAATAGACACACGTGGGAAAAACCGCATGGAAAATAGATTAATTCTACCGTTTATCAGTGCTTATGTTTGTAGGGAGCATTTCCTATGAGTACTTTAGTATCATAATGTCCTAGTTGAGTCAGTCAATTAAGTGTTATACAGGATAAACGCTTGGGCGATCATGTCTCGAAAGACACATGATTGACTGGAAGATTTTCCTGCAGTAGACTAATAATAATTTCTGCAGTAGACTGGTTGCCAACCAAGGCTATAGAGCCCAGTCTGTCCTACTATAGAATACTATTATCCAGATCAGTCAGTCAGTTAAGTGTCATACGTGAAACACGCTTGGGCGATCATGTCTTGAAAGTGACATGACTGCCTGAAAGATTTTCTCACAGTAGGTTGCCATTACTTACTGCGGTAGATTGGTTGCCAACCAAAACTATAGAACCCAATCTATTCTGCACTACAATACTTTTATTCAGATCAGTCAATTAAGTGCCATACGTGAAAGATGCTTGGGCAATCATGTCTGGAAAGAGACATGACTGACTTTGTAAAAAATTTTCCTCAGAGTAGGCTGCCATTACTTTCTGCTATAGACTAACTGCCAACCAAGGCTATAAAAGCCAATCTAACCTAATTAAAATACTTTTATCCAGACCAGTCAGTTAAATTCCATACGTAAAACACACTTGGGCGATCGTGTCTTGAAAGAGAGATGACTGACTGAAATTTTTCTGGCATAGGTTGCCATTACTTACTGCGGTAGATTGTTTACTGAATCCAATCTGTTCTGATATTTAACCCATAGCTGGAGGGAGAAGCAACGCATTAATACTTTTCCAACGTGTATTTGCGCGAAAGTGAATGCAAATAATTCAACTGGAATTTGAACTCGGTTCTCCGTTTTCTCTTTCCGAGCTGACGTCCACTGCACCACAACATTGCAAAGTATAAAAATAACTGCTTCATAATATGGGTTTTCTATTCTAAAAATTAATACCTTCGAAAAAGCAAACTTTCTCTTTTTCTTTTATGTGCCGAGTTTCTCCAGGACGTAGGCGATCATGGCCCTCCACATCTTCCTGTCCCTAGTGGCTCTTAGCACACTTTCTCTTTTTACCCCACCCAAAACTACGCTCTGACATCCACTTGCTTAGGCGTTGATTTCCCTTGTCTCCCTTTTCTCTCTACCTGACCTGTGAGTATCAGATTCTCCAAACCCTCTTTCTTCATTACATGTCCCACGAACTTCAGCTGTCTTTTCTTGATGTTAACTATGTTCACTATGGTTCCATTCTCTCCAGGGTTTACGGTCTATCACGTTGAATACACTGGTTCTCGCTCGATCACCGAAGTTAAGCAACATTGAACCTGGTCAGTACTTAGATGGGTGACCGGTTGGGAATACCAGGTGCTGTAAGCGTATAGTGATGGATATCCGTTGTGATGCAGTGGATATCGGCTCGGAAAGAGAAATCGGTGAGCCGAGTTCGAATTCCAGTTGAATACCCTGCATTTACTTAAGCACTGCTACCCTTGGGAAAGGTATTAATCCGTCCCTTTCCTCCAGTTATGGGTTAAATAACAAGGATAGAACTTGGAGACTCTGCCCTTAAAAACAAATCCCAATGAATCTTGATACTCGAAAAGAAAAATGTATTACTAAACAAAAACTTATATAAAAGACAACAATAATTTTTTAAATAAAAAATGTATTACCAGCAATAAATAAATAAAGTTTAGTTGGCAATAAAAGACCCGCTGATGTTGATAAGCCATAA
>JBBBDQ010030549.1:72500-152500 GCA_037127315.1 Ascarosepion bandense
CACCTTTCGACGGACCTGAAGGAAACTACCCCCCTCTTTCGACGGACCTGAAGGAGACTACCGCCACCTTTCGACGGACCTGAAGGAGACTACGGCCACCATTCGACGGACCTGAAGGAGACTACCGCCCCCTTTCGACGGACCTGAAGGAGACTACCGACACCTTTCGACGGACCTGAAGGAGACTACGGCCACCATTCGACGGACCTGAAGGAGACTACGGCCACCATTCGACGGACCTGAAGGAGACTACCGACACCTTTCGACGGACCTGAAGGAGACTACCGTCACCTTTCGACGGACCTGAAGGAGACTACCACCACCTTTAAAATTGTTGATTCTCATTTTTTTTTTACTTTTTTTAGCGCAGTCTTATTGATCATTACATAAAATTTCCGATTATGAAAAAAACATTTGGAAAAATTTCAATATTTAAACAATTTTAGGAGGGCTCAGTTTCTCATACAACGTTATAGTAAATCGATCCTCCATTTTGGAACAACTCTCGTTGAGGACGCTTTGTTTTAGTTTTTTTGGTACGAGTTTTAGTTCTTGTATTTTGTTTTTTTTTTGTTGATTTTTTTTTTCAAGTTTTCTTCAGTTCTTACGATGGCATCTTCCTCGGAAATTCCAAGAATGGCTTCACTCAAAGATTTCGCAAAGCATTCAGTTGTTGAATATATGCAAGCAAAAAGTTAATTGCACAGCATCTATTTACTGTAAGGTTATATGAAAAACTGATCCCTCCCCTAAAATTGTTTAAATATTGAAATTTTTACATTTTTTTTTTTTGTCAATCGGAAAGTTTAGGGTTTAATCGATGAGATGCACTGGAAAAGTAAAAAGAAATTCATAATCAACAAATTTACAGGTGGTGGTAATGTCGTACTGGCGAGTGGTTCCAAAATGGAGGATTGATTTACTATAACGCTGTATGAAAAACTGAGCCCCTACTAAAATTGTTTAAATACTGAAATTTTTCCAATTTTTTTGTCATTCGGAAAGTTTAGGTTGTAATCGATAAGATTGCACTGAAAAAAGTAAAAAAACAAAAAAAAAACTTTAAGGTGGTGGTAGCATACTTCAGATCCGCCGAAAGACCATATTGAATCCATTGCTAAGTTAACTACTAAGAAACTTTAGCCTGTCATGCGATGCAATTTTCTGTCCAGAATCTATCATATATGTCTCTAAGTCTACGATTCGTCTTTGCTTAGAATATATCTGACATATATGGTCCGGTGCCTATGCTATTTGCTTTGAGATCCTTGATAATATCCAAAGAAAAATCAGCAATATTATTAGTTCGCATCTGGCAATTCGGTTTCATTCTTTTTCCCATAGTTTTTTTGTGTCTTTTCTATAAATACCTTCACGGTAATTCTTCAGATGAGCTCTTTTCTATGGTACCCAGACTTTTTGAGTTTAGGTGTAGTATTAGACTGGCGTCGAGGTTATATCAATTTCCAGATGAGCTGGATAGATACAGCCGTAAGTTCTATGCTAACAGTTTCTTCTGTTACACTTCTCGCTTATGGATCTTCCTTCCCGGTTCATACTTTGGAACCAACTTTAATCTGATAAAATTCAAACGCCATGTCAAACGCTTTCGACTCTTTCATCTTCCCGCTCATCATCAATGTTTCCGTCTCTGGTTATACCATCCACAGTAACCATTTGTGTTGTAATAGATTTACTGCCTTTCTTGGAGAGATACCGATTAAAAAACAACATAAAATAAGGAGAAGAAAGAAAGAAAGAAAGAACTACCAAACTAAATAAAAAAATGAAAGGGAACAGAAATAAGGCGGTAATGTTTTTACGTGTTTAACGTCTGTTTCAGTGAAATGTAAAACGTTGTCAACACTGAGTCTTTTCATTTCTACGTTCTCATTAAACAATGCTCTGCATTTGTGATTGCATTCGTGATTGCCATTGGAATATCTTTCTTAAAGTTGTTAACTGCAAATATTTAACAATGCAACAGGGGAATTTCCACGGTTATTTTATAGTCATGGAACACACAAGCAGCTTATTAAATTATGGAATATGTTTAAGCAGGAAAATGAAATATGAAAATCGTGAAATTTTCATTAGTATTGTTATTATATTTAAATACCCAGAGACACATTTCATTCACACAAAAGCGTGGACACACACATCTATGGCTGTTGGTATAAAACTTAATCTAAAGGTGACAATCTGTTTCATGCTTAAACGTAACAGTAAGTCCATATGCATTGAGTTTTTGGTCGACTGTTTATATAAAAATAACAGTGATGCACTGTGGGTAGTTTCTTTTAATATTCTAATGGTTATTTTAGTGGATGGTATTCGACAAAATACGACACAAAGAATTGATGGAAATGCTAGGCAACCTCGATATTTTCGGCAAAGACATAAGAATAATCAAGAATCTCTACTGGCAGCAAACGGCCTGCATACGGACAGGTAACGACCTCAGTAGATACACAAAGATAGAAAAAGGCGTAAGACAAGGATGTGTCTTTTCACCGGATTTGTTCAACCTATACAGCGAGAATATTTTGAGGACCCTAGATGACACACCAGGATTTGTTATTGGAGGCCACAACCTGAACAACATAAGATACGCGGACGATACAGTACTGATTGCGGACACGGAAAGGAAACTGCAAGATCTCATACAGAAAGTAGCAGTGGAGAGTGACAAGAAGGGACTACAAATAAACTTTAAGAAAACTGAGTGCATGGTCATCAGCAAAAGATACAACCCAAAATGCCAAATACAGGTGGGGGATAACAGAATCAAACAAGTCCAAGAATTTAAGTACCTAGGAAGGGTTCTAACAGGAGATGGAAAGTGCGACACGGAGATCCGAAGGCGAATTGGCATGGCAAAGGACGCGTTCCAGAAGATGAGCAAAATACTAACACACAGGAAAATCTCAATAGAAACGAAGAAAAGAGTGCTAGACTGCTACGTGATGTCAGTTCTTCAATACGGCAGTGAATGCTGGACAATATCATCGAAAATGAGGACAAAACTGGAAGCGGCCGATATGTGGTTCTACAGAAGGATGCTACGGATATCGTGGACTGAGCATACAAGCAACGATGAGGTGTTGGAAAGAATGGCAACAAAAAGGAAATTGATGCTGAGCATCAGGAAGAGACAACTGAAGTTCCTGGGACATGCAATGAGGAAGGAGAGCCTGGAGAACCTGATACTGACTGGACAGATAGAAGGAAGGAGAGACAGAGGAAGGCAGCGGATAACATATTTGCAGGGCCTGATCAGGTGGATGACGGAACGGGGGTTGCCAGGAGCAACAGGAGCAAACATACTAAGAGCCACACGGGATAGGGAGACGTGGAGATCCATGATCGCCTACGTCCTGAAGGGACAGGGCACATAGAAGAAGAAGAAGAAGGGTTATGTTTCTATTTATTCAAGGGGTTCATAGTTAGAAATAATTGTGAATTCGAATGCAATAGTATGGTTATTTGTTGTGTTTGTTAACTTTATTTTATTTACAATTCATTATTTTATTGTTGGTTCTTCTTATTACGTTTATATATATGTTACGTTTTATATATAAAAGCAGACAACGTTACGGAAAATCCCGAAGATTAACAAAATGGTTTAAAACAACCGACAATTTGAAATTATTTGTTTGAACATTATTTTTAATCGACACTCGTATTTGAGTAGATATTCTGTTTTTAATCAAACAGTATATTTATTTCTACCGGCCTGATTATTTATTTTGATATATTCTATCTTCTATATTATCTATGTTGATAGGGGTCGCAGGTTCGAATCCTGCCTAATGATACACATTTTCGTAAAAAGATTTATCATAAATAATCTGGCCGGGAGAAATAAATATACTGTTTGATTAAAAATAGAATATCTACTCAAATACGAGTATCGATTAAAAATAATGTTCACACACACACACACACACACACACACACATATATATATATATATATATATATATATATATATATATATATATATATACACTACCGACCATAAGTTTGGGACCACTTAGATTTATTCTCTAAGAGAAAGAAATAACAAATTTTATGTCTTAGAAGAATAAATATAGATATATTTCATTGTTGCTCACAATTGTACAATAATTAAAACCAAAATTAACATAGAATAATTTCAAATTTAATTAAAGTTAATTCATAATTTCTTTTCATCAAAGAAACCACCACGAGCCTTTATTACTACAGAGCAAATCCTTGGCATTCTTTCTAATAACTTATAAAAATAAGTTGGTGAAAGTGATTTCCAAGCATCCTGCACGTATTTAAACAACATTTGTTCATTTTTAGGAAGTTAATTTCGAACTGTACGATCAATTTCATCCCTTATTCTCCTTCTTTAATATTGGTTTCTTAACTGCTACACAGCCTTTAAGCCCAGCAGAATGAAGTCGTCTCTTAACAGTAGTAATAGATACTGGATGTTGCCGAGTAGAATTCATTTCAATTTTCTTAATATCGGAACAGTTTTTCTTCTATTCCGCTTGCTAGATATGATCAAGTACCTATCCCTTACCAAAGATGTTACTCTGGGCCGACAAAATCTTTTTTCTGTCAATATTTAACTCAGTTTCATGTAGTCATTGAAGGCAATAATGCACGCCATTTTTTGATAGGCTTAATTTTTTAGCGATAACAAGTTCAGAATCTTCTTCTTTCGAAAGAATTTCAACCTTAGCTCTTTTTTCAATGCTAATCTGTTTCTTTCTTGCCATTTATACCGTAGTAATATGTTTAACAAAAATAAATTATACCATCTGAATAAATCTGAATTTTCGGCAAAAACTTGATCACAATAAAAGGAGTCAAGTAGCAAACTGAGTAAATGTTTACTTTAAAGTTGAAAATAATACTTTTTTTACTTGACATCTGCATAAAAATAACAAAAAATACAAACTCGGCGAATTTGATTCTGCTAAAAATTTGGGTGGTCCCAAACTTATGGGCGGTAGTGTATTTTTTTTTTTTTAATCATATCACCCCAAGCAAGGCGATAACGCCACTAATGCGCAGGGGGCTACGTAAGAGTAAAAAGATTGGAAAAGAGAAAAACCGGAAACCACATCCTAACCAGGGAACAAGGGATGAGCCTCTTCACCTGTTCAATAGACGTGGGTGGAGTGTGAACCGGGCGATAGTTTAGTCTATCTACTCC
Organism: Ascarosepion bandense; assembly: GCA_037127315.1. NCBI lineage: Eukaryota > Metazoa > Mollusca > Cephalopoda > Sepiida > Sepiidae > Ascarosepion > Ascarosepion bandense. The sequence continues at coordinate 77,698 of JBBBDQ010030549.1, forward strand.
AATTGAATAAAAAAAGTGAGAAGTTTGGAAAAGAGAAAACCGGAAACCACATCCTAAACAGGGAACAAGGGATGAGCCTCTTCACCTGTTCAATAGACGTGGGCGGAGTGTGAACCGGGCGATAGTTTTAGACTATCTACTCCAGTTGCAGAAGAAGAAAGAGAGAGAAAAAATAAAGGTAGCGGTGGTGGGTTAACTAAGTTTTAACTTAGTTAAAGTCCGGTCATGGAAAATTCTTTGAAAAAATGTAAAGAACACCTGTTCAAACAACCATGAAACTATTTTAAAATTAGCCACAAATAATAAAACAAAATAAAATCAAAGCAAAAGTATGACTTACTTTTAAGAATATTTCAAAGCTGATCCTAAACCCAAACGCACGTGTACAACGCCAGCAGAGAAAAAGAATTATTTTATCTTTTGGCTGAGGGGTGGTGGGGGTCAACTAGACAATGACCAGGCAGAAAACGAACAAGGAATTTAACAGGATTTTTTTTTTTTTTTTAACTAAAAAGGACAAAATTATTCACCGGTCATTGTATATTTGGGCAATAATCTCTCTTTTATACAGGTTTCATTGAAAATGACAAAGTATTATCATTGAGTTTTTTTATATAATTTTTCATGTGTTTGTATAAGTTTTTCCTTTCTGAACTCAAATTATAATAAGGTTTTTCCGAAATGATCTGGTATTAATTTCAGTTCCGAAAAAAAAAGAAAATTATGGGAACACCTGAAAAATTATATAAAAAACGTAATAATACCTTGTCTGTCATTTTCATTGAAACTTGTATAAAACAGAGATTGCTGCCCAAATACACAATTTTTAAATTACATAACCCGGCAGCCAACAAAGAAAGCAATACTATATCATTTCGAAAAAAAACCTTGTTTTAATTTGAGTTCCGAAAAGAAAAAAAATATACTAACACATGAAAAATTATATAAAAACTTATTCATAATAACTTGTCTGTCAATTTCAATGAAACATATATATATATATATATAACTTAGTGATGATCCACGTATACTGTCTTAATATGTATAGGAAAAACTACTAAAAAGTTGTAAGTTTTAAAATGTATTTTTTTATACTATTTATTTATTTCTATTATTATATTTGATATTTCAGACCGTCCTCAATCCTTCATCAGAAAGAAATGATTTTAAAATTTAAATTAGAAACGTATTTCGCGAGAGCGTTCGTCCGAGAGAGATTGTTTACTGGATTTTAAAATTAAATACACACAGGCTAGTGTTAAATAGGGACTTAGATGTTTTGAATCTTTATAAATATTTCAATAGTTAAACATTTTTTCGATACAATTAAAAAAATTTTCTCTAAAACAAAATTTATAAGTATTATTAAAGATAGGTTTACGTTTACAAATATTTTTAAACAATCTGTCGCTTTCTGCGTCACGTGATGTAAACAATCTCTCTCGGACGAACGCTCTCACGAAATACGTTTCTAATTTAAATTTTAAAATCATTTGTTTCTGATGAAGGGTCGAGAACGGTCTGAAATATCAAGTATAATAATATAAATAAATACTGTCAAAAAATACATTTTTAAACTTACATCTTTTTAGTAGTTTTCCTATATATATATATATATATATATATATATATATATATAAAGGCAAGATGTGTGTGTGTCTGTTTATCTTTTTTCCTTTTTTTCACCCTCATCCTACCCTCCTCCCTTCTTCCTTTCCCTCCTTAACGGTCAAGATATATATATATATATATATATATATATATATATATATATATATATATATATATACCCAAATGAAGAAGGAACGAAAAATATATTTACAATAAAACAATAAAACAGAGCTCAATATACAAATAGCGCTATGATAACGTTTACTACCTGAAGAGATATTGCTCTTTCAATGTCGTAACAAAATGTACAATCTTGTTGTAGATTATAGTTTGGACGTGTTCTAAAATATAATTTATAATATGTATATTTATATACGTCCGTGGTTTGTTATTTTGTTTATTATTGACTTAATTTATTCACTTATTCATTGGTTTGGGTGAATTTATTTTACTTATTTTTGTGTATTTATTTATTTCATTTTTTTTTTTAATCATATCACCCCAAGCAAGGTGAAAACGCCACTGATGCGCAGGGGGCTACGTAAGAGTGAAAAGATTGGAAAAGAGAGAAAACCGGAAACCACATCCTAAACAGGAAACAAGGGATGAGCCTCTTCACCTGTTCAATAGACGTGGGTGGAGTGTGAACCGGGCGATAGTTTAGTCTATCTACTCCAATTGAAAAAATAAAATAAAATAAAAAAAAGAGTGAAAAGATTGGAAAAGAGAAAAACCGGAAACCACATCCTAAACAGGAAACAAGGGATGAGCCTCTTCACCTGTTCAATAGACGTGGGTGGAGTGTGAACCGGGTGATAGTTTAGTCTATCTACTCCAATTGAAAAAAATAAAATAAAAAAAAGAGTGAAAAGATTGGAAAAGAGAAAAACCGGAAACCACATCCTAAACAGGAAACAAGGGATGAGCCTCTTCACCTGTTCAATAGACGTGGGTGGAGTGTGAACCGGGTGATAGTTTAGTCTATCTAGTCCAATTGAAAAAAATAAAATAAAAAAAAGAATGAAAAGATTGGAAAAGAGAAAAACTGGAAACCACATCCTAAACAGGAAACAAGGGATGAGCCTCTTCACCTGTTCAATAGACGTGGGTGGAGTGTGAACCGGGTGATAGTTTAGTCTATCTACTCCAATTGAAAAAAATAAAATAAAAAAAAGAATGAAAAGATTGGAAAAGAGAGAAAACCGGAAACCACATCCTAAACAGGAAACAAGGGATGAGCCTCTTCACCTGTTCAATAGACGTGGGTGGAGTGTGAACCGGGCGATAGTTTAGTCTATCTACTCCAATTGAAAAAATAAAATAAAATAAAAAAAAGAGTGAAAAGATTGGAAAAGAGAAAAACCGGAAACCACATCCTAAACAGGTAACAAGGGATGAGCCTCTTCACCTGTTCAATAGACGTGGGTGGAGTGTGAACCGGGTGATAGTTTAGTCTATCTACTCCAATTGAAAAAAATAAAATAAAAAAAAGAGTGAAAAGATTGGAAAAGAGAAAAACCGGAAACCACATCCTAAACAGGAAACAAGGGATGAGCCTCTTCACCTGTTCAATAGACGTGGGTGGAGTGTGAACCGGGTGATAGTTTAGTCTATCTAGTCCAATTGAAAAAAATAAAATAAAAAAAAGAATGAAAAGATTGGAAAAGAGAAAAACTGGAAACCACATCCTAAACAGGAAACAAGGGATGAGCCTCTTCACCTGTTCAATAGACGTGGGTGGAGTGTGAACCGGGTGATAGTTTAGTCTATCTACTCCAATTGAAAAAAATAAAATAAAAAAAAGAATGAAAAGATTGGAAAAGAGAAAAACCGGAAACCACATCCTAAACAGGAAACAAGGGATGAGCCTCTTCACCTGTTCAATAGACGTGGGTGGAGTGTGAACCGGGTGATAGTTTAGTCTATCTACTCCAATTGAAAAAAATAAAATAAAAAAAAGAGTGAAAAGATTGGAAAAGAGAAAAACCGGAAACCACATCCTAAACAAGAACTAACACATCATTTGAAATAATTCATCTTTTCTGTGTACACTAATTTATTTTGTGTGCCAGTTGCAAAATATTTATGTACACAACTTAGAGAGAACAATTCTATTGACCCATAGTACGTGGAAATCTATAAAACAGGCATTAAAAGATAACACAAGAATTGTTAATCAGAACTTATTACTGATTGTGTTTGCTTCGAAATGGTGACCCATTGAAAGATGGCCGATGATCCCATCGTGGAGTATGATTTCATTGCTCAATATAAATTGGAGTGCATGTATTTTACCTTTTCAAAAACATGATAGCCACTGTATATATATGGATATATTATATATGGATTATCACTTACAAAGTTGAAATAATAAAGTATTTAATTAACAGATATCTGTTAATTCTGTGTTTGCTTCGAAATGATGACCCATTGAAAGATGGCCGATGATCCCATCGTGGAGTATGATTTCATTGCTCAATATAAATTGGAGTGCATGTATTTTATCTTTTCAAAAACATGATAGCCACTGTATATATATGGATATATTATATATGGATTATCACTTACAAAGTTGAAATAATAAAGTATTTAATTAACAGATATCTGAAGAAAATAGTTAGGAACATTTATTTCCTTAACAAATATGAGATTATATAATTCAACATAAAAACTGAAACTATTATTAATATCAAAGTAAAGCATAATTAATGCTACATGTTTTCTGATAGCTACTTGAGAAACTATCAGAATTAGAAAAATGGATTATTATTTATTTATTTTTGTCTATTTTTGCTCTTTTTTAGTTTTCGATTTTTCAGTAACGCATTATAAATTGTTTTCATTTTGAGATGCGTTTAGATCCTTTATTTAGTAATTCGTGTCGATTTGTCTAGTGAAGAAATGAACTACAATTGCCTTCGCAGAAATTGATTTATATATTCTGGATAAAAACTAAGCACTTAAGTAGCTTTTTTGTTTTTAAAGGAAAAATAAACTGAAAAAATGTTTCATATTGAAAAACTGAATTAAAAGCTAAAATAAAAAAAAACCTTAATTTTAGAATTCAAAGTTCAAGTATATGTCTATATTTCTGAGATGAGGAAGTATCTACAGTATTTACAATATTCGGATTACTGTTCTCATCTTTGTTGCCATTTGTACGAAGCTTAATAAATCATTCTATTTGTGTATATTTCTGAGATGAAGTAGTATTTACAGTATTTACAATATTCGGACTATTGTCCTCATCTTTGTTGCCATTTGTACGACATTTAATAATAGATCATTCTATTTGTCTATATTTCTGGAATGAGGTAGTATTTGCAGTATTTACATTATTCGGATTATTGTCCTCATCTTGGTTGCCATTTGTACGACGTTTAATAATAGATCATTCTATTTGTCTATATTTCTGAGATGAGGTAGTATTTACAGTATTTACAATATTCGGACTATTGTGCTCATCTTTGTTCCCATTTGGATGACGTTCAATAATAGATCATTCTATTTGTCTATATTTCTGACATGAGGGAGTATTTACAGTATTTACATTATTCGGACTATTGTCTTCATCTTGCTTGCCATTTGTACGACGTTTAATAATAGATCATTCTAGTTGTCTATATTTCTGAGATGAAGTAGTATTTACAGTATTTACATTATTCGGACTATTGACCTCATCTCTGTTACCATTTGTATCACGTTTAATAATAGATCATTCTATTTGTCTATATTTGTGAGATGAGGTGGTATTTACAGTATTTACAATATTCGAATTATTGTCCTCATCTTTGTTGCCATTTGTACGACGTTTCTTAAAAACCCAGTTTTTCTTGTCCTTAAGGACACATGACTCAGTGGATAAAGACGTTGGGTAGTTCCTGATTGGACTCTTAGATCAGTGAGTTCAATACCAGGCTACAACAGTGGTGAACAATTAACTTACAGGCTTAGAGGAAGATAACTCATGACTTCCAATCGAAGCTTTACGCAAGGAATGAAGATGATATAACCCAGTGATTGTAATGAATCATTCGGTTCGAAATTCCTAACAACTGAAGAAGGCCGGAGCGTACAACGCCCGAAACATTGTACAAATGGCAAGAAAGACAAGACAAGACAATAGTCCGAATAATGTTAATACTGTTCAAAGTTCAAATAAGGAAAAGACTATTTATCTAATTTTCAATAAACTGTAGTAAACAAAACAAGATCTAGATTTAAGATTCAAATGCTAAGCACTGACTCATTGATTTTGTTAGAAATAAACGAATTTACTCGAATTTACAAAACCTTGCTTAGCACCCATGCAAGAGCGAGTTCAAAACAAAACTCATGAAATTTCACACATCCATGGGAAATGCTTTTCAGCCAATAGAAAACTAGGAAATATCTAAAAAACACAAAATTTAAATAATCTTTAATTATCAGAAACAAATTCTTTTTACGGAACTTTTTCGTGAGCCAATGCAAAGTTTGTCATTCAATGGAAAGACCAGGATCACATCCGGGAGTGAATTCCCAAATGACCTTTCCAGTCACACAAACGAAATAAAAAACGGAGCAAGCTCGACCGTCGCGAGAGAAAGGAATACGAGCGTAATTAACACGTCTCTTGACAAACGTCGAGTGATCGTTATTATTATTATCGCTATCCTTCTCCGTCACTTCTTTATTCTCAAGGTTCGCCCGTCTGCCTTTTCTTATACTTGATAACCGGACAGAACCCTTTAACACTGAGCGAATACTTCAAAGACACTTCTACCCAACAAACGCTCATACATACATGCACGCACACGTTCCTGCCTACGCACACAAGCTCATTCTTGCAAGGACTACTGTGAACATTTTAACGAACTTGTATCAACCAACATACATTACTTTGATATATATATATATATATATATATATATATATATATATATATATTGTTGTTTCTATATTCTATATTTGATTTTCTTGTTTTGTACCCCTTTTATAGTGGGCTATCTAACTAACAAGGCCAAATCAAACAAATCTGTTTCAACACACATACACTTCACTATAATGGATAGCCCTCTATAAAACATTTGGACCTCATTCTCTCATACGACTTGAAATATAATTATTACATTGAATTTAAAATTGCATCAACTGCTAGGAAGTTTTTTTTCTTGTCAGAATCCATTCTGCATGATAATAAATCTACAATTAATCCGTTTATTGAATATTGATGACATATCTGATCGGCTGCTCTTGCTATTCATTACGATGCTTTGGAAAAAAATCAAAGAAGTATTTGCAATATAATTGATCCTGACTTGACAGCCGGCCTTCACTCACTTTCTCGTCGACGTGATGTGGCTTCCCACTGTCTTTTTTTACAAGTATTTTCATGGCAAAATCTTTGATTAGTTTTTGGTACCCCGACCGCATGTATTTACACGTGCTACTAAATTTTTATCGGGATCCCTACTTTTACCGCCGAAATAGTCACTTCTGCAACCGTCACTTCTACTCCAACAGTTTATTTTCCCTCACAAAACTTTAAATGCAACGTCAATTGCCATCTTCTACACTACCTCCCATAATTATTAGGCCACCCCAATTAAAAAAAAATGATGTATTTCATAGTATTTTTAGTAATTATTGCCAAGTGGATAATTCTAAATAAAAAATAGGACGGTTCTATTTTTATTATTACTTTCGAAAATATTACAAGGCAAATAGCAATAATTTACCCATCGTGCCCTGTAGATTTGCCGTATATATATACACTACCGGCCATAAGTATTAGGCCACCCCAGTTTTTTTGTAGAAAAAAAATTATGTATTTCATGCTACTTTAAGTATTTATTGCCAAGTGGATAATTCTAAATGAAAAATAGAATGGTTCTTTTGTTATTATTACTTTGGAAAATGTTACAAGGCAGCCAGGAAGCCTTTGCTTTGGCCAGCCAATAAGAAGAAGAGACTAGCATGAGGAAGTGAGCACAAAAACTGGACACGAGAACAGTTCATTTGATGCACATGTTATTGTGCAGTATTAACAAAGAACAATTCTATTTTCATTTAGAATTATCCACTTGCCAATAAATACTAAGAGGAGTGTGAAATACATAATTTCTTTTAAATATCTGGGGTGGCCTAATAATTATGGCAGGTAGTGTATATATACATATATATATATATCTATATATATATATATCTTTTTTTTAATCATATCACCCAGAGCAAGGCGGTAACGCCACTGATGTGCAGGGGGCTACGTAAGAGTGAAAAGATTGGAAAAGAGAAAGCCGGAAACTACATCCTAAACAGGGAACAAGGGATGAGCCTCTACACCTGTACAATAGACGTGGGTGGAGTGTGAACCGGGCGATAGTTTAGTCTATCTACTCCAATTGAAAAAAAATAAATAAATAAAAAATAACAAAAAGAAAAGTGAAAAGATTGGAAAAGATAAAGCCGGAAACCACATCCTAAACAGGGAAAAAGGGATGAGCCTCTACACCTGTACAACCGACATGGGTGGAGTGTGAACCGGGCAATAGTTTAGTCTATCTATCTATCTATCTATCTCTCTCTCTATATATATATATAGCAAATCTACAGGGTGCGATGGGTAAATTGTCGCTATTTGCCTTGTAAAATTTTGCAAAGTAAAAATAACAAAAGAACCATTCTGTTTTCGTATAGAATTATCCACTTGGCATTAAATACTAAAAATACTATGAATACATCATTTCTTTAAAAAAAAACTGGAGTGGCCTAATAATCATGGCCGGTAATGTATCTCCTGGATTCCTTTTCTTCAACATCCCCTGTACCTTGTTTTGTTCTTTCATTGTAACCCCGCTGCACACCAGTAGTGGTTTTGACTTGCTTGAGGTGAAATTATTATAATATTATTATTATAGAACATCATATCTGTTTCTGGTTTGTTAAATTATTTTCTTATTTGTTACCGTTATCATGTTTGTTCTCATTCAAGTTAATAAAATTGACAATGAAAATTTCATTTTCGGAGTCATTTCATTTATCAGCCGTTCTATGTATATACATTCTTGACCCTCAGTTTTTCATTTATTCTCATGATCTTGTTTGGGACGTTAAATTGAACAATGATTTTGTTCCGTTTCTGCTGATTTTGAAACCTAACTATAACATTGAAAATTTCCTATCATTAAGCAATTATTCTGACAAAAAAAAAGAAGAAAAATGTCGCCAATAAAGAGAAGCTTATTCAAATATTCTGTTGAATATTTTTTTAATTAAATACAGCCTAATATTTAAACCAATTTTGAAATACGTATTTAAATATTTAAATATTATTATAAAAATGTATATAATACTCAAAAATATATTCGTCATTTATTGCTGTCAAAGTAGGTGTTGACGTTGAATTTCAAAATATAGCGTGCCAATAACGGTCAAAACATTTTTCTATGAGAATATTGATGTTCTGAATAATAACCTGAGATTTTGGAAATATTCGAATGCGCAAGAAAAAAAAAACTGAAACGTTTTCCACAAATTTGTGCTTGATCACCGAAGTTAAGCAACGTTGAGCCTGGTCAGAACTTAGATGGGTGACCGCTTGGGAATACCAGGTGTTGTAAGCGTATAGTGACGGATGTGTGTTGTGGTGCAGTGGATATCGGCTCGGAAAGAGAAATAGGTGAGCCGAGTTCGAATTCCAGTTGAATACCCTGCATTCACTTAAGCATTGGTACCCTTGGCAAAGGTATTAATCCGTCCCTTCCCTCCAGTTATGGGTTAAATAACAAGGGTAGAACTTGGGGACGCTGCCCTTAAAAACAAATCCCAATGAATCTTTTTACTCAAAAAAGAAACAAGTATTACTAGACACAAAACTTATATAAAGAAACAACAATAAATTGTTCAAAAAGAAAAAGCTTTACCAGTAATAAATAAATAAAATATAGCTGGCAATAAATGACCCGCCGAGGTGTTGATATGCCATAAAACAAAAACAACCAACCAATCAACCACAAATTTGTAATTGATTAATTCGTTTTCTATGTTTTATCAAATCTTTGCAGTTTATTTAAAGCCAACATATATTTTGGGGTTATAAGAATGTTTTACAACTGACTAGCAGTATAGCCCGGCGTTGCTCGGGTGTAATGAAAGCTTTAAAACTAATCCATGGTCCTGGAGCTCAGACTCTTTGGACGTTGGCACGAAAGACTATAAAGCCATAGTTGTTTCAAGTTAAACCGAAACCATAGACTGAAAGAAAAATGAATGGATGTAAGTCAAATTTTGATTTCCTGATATCGATATCAAATAAGATTTTTTCGTCGTAAACTGAATTTTGAAAGCTAAATAAGTCCTCTGAGTAAATGGTATCATGACTGAGACTAAGAACTACAATTATACCTACTTAGAGCCAAACCCGAAGCAAAAACTAAAATAAAACGGCTGAAAAACTGATTTTGATCGGACCCGGTATCTTGCCTTTTATATATATATATTATCGATTTTCCGCACTATTGTAAGAACTGCAACCTTGAAACTTCTGAATATCGTTTCTTATCTCTTTGTCTATGAGTGTATCAAATTTGATTAAAATCGGACCACTCCTTCTATAACCCGATTTTTTCGATTATCGATTTTCGATATCTATTGGGGGTACCTCGACGCAAAACCAAGCTAAGAATACTCGCAGACGCTTATAGTACAACTGTTTAAATTTTCAAGGAATTCGGTTCAGCCGTTTCGGAGTCTATAGGTAACACACACAGAGACAAAGTTCCATTTATGAATAAGTTTAGATAATAACTGAGGGATACAAGTAATAATTGTTAACTCATAACTGGGGAGAAGAAGTGAATTCAAGTTATAATAATTTGAATTATTAATCACATCCTCTAGTGCTGCCAAATCGATTTTTATCAAGTTATAAAGAAAGAGAAAATCGCCTCCCTTGAAAAAGAGTTCGTGGTCTGCCAATGAAAATAATTACAGAGAACTGTTATTCCAAAAAGAACTGCTATGTGTATCAGAAGCTATGCTAATTTTCTTCCCACCGTGTCTGGCCTGGCCAATTAGAAAATCGCTCTGTGAATGTCGTTGTTTGCTTACTAAGATTAGATTGTATTTTTGAACCTTGAGAAAGTAAGTACAATTTTTGAGCTTAGTGAGTGAAAGTGAACTCAACCGGAATTCGAACTCGGCAACCCGATATATCGACTCGGAATGACAAATCGGGCTGTCGAGTTTGAATTCCAGTTGAGTTCTTTGCATTCATTAATGCACAAATACCCTTAGAAAAAGGGATTCATCCGTCTTTTACCTCCAGTTATGGGTTAAATAACATAACAGATTGGGTTCTATAGCCTTGGCTGGCAACCAGTCTACCGCAGAAAGCAATGGCAACCTGGCGGGATAATATTCTGCCGAGTAAGTCATGTCTCTTTCGAGACATGATCGCCCAAATCGTGTATCACGTATGGCACTTAACTGACTGACTGATTATAATAGTTGGAATTATGATTAAGGCTTTTACTGATCATAAAGAGGGATCGGTTTTCTATAGTTATGAAATAATAAACTGGTCCCCCACTAATTACTACTTAATGATATAATATATATCTTCTCTCTCTAGCTATGGGTTAAATAACAAAACAGATTGGGTTCTATAGTCTTGGCTGGCAACCAGTCTACCATAGAAAAGAATGGTAACTTACTGCGAAATAATCTTCTGCCCAGTCAGTCATGTCTCTTTCGAGACATGATCGCCCAAGCGTGTATCACGTATGGCACTTAACTGACTGACTGAATATAATAGAAACATGATTAAGGCTTCTACTGGGCATAAAGTGGGTGATCGGTTTTCTATTGTTATGAAGTAATAAACTGATCCCCCACTAATTACTACTTATTAATATAATAATATAATTCACTAGTCTACCGCAGAAAGCAATGGCAACCTATTGCGGGATAATCTTCTGTCCAGTCAGTCATGTCTTTTTCGAGACATGATCGTCCAAGCGTGTATCACGTATGGCACTTAACTGACTGACTGAATATAATAGAAACATGATTAAGGCTTCTACTGGGCATAAAGTGGGTGATCGGTTTTCTATTGTCATGAAGTAATAAACTGATCCCCCACTAATTACTACTTATTAATATAATAATATAATTCACCAGTCTACCGATTTTCACTGTTGTGAGTGAAAATTGGATTTCTGACCTGTGTTTATTACTATGTTGTTTTTTTTTACTGTTTACACCAGATCTACGATTGAACTTGATGGCACACGGATTTTGTTATTTCCATTACACAAGTGCTCTTTGTCATATTCCTTGTGGCAAACTTATTGAAAGTTAAGTAGGTGAAGAAGAATAAAAATAAAAGATCATAGAAATGGTGATAAAAGTCAGTCAGTTAAGTGCCATACTTGATGCATGCTTTGGACGATCATGTCTCGAAAGAAACATGACTGACTGATCAGAAGATTATCTCGCAGTAGGTTGCCATTGTTTACTGCGGTAGACTGGTTGCCGACCAAGGCTATGGAACCCAATCTGTCCTGTTATTTGACTCATAGCTAGAGACAGAAGAGATGTATTATATTATTAAGTAGTAATTAGTGGGGGATCAGTTTATTACTTCATAACAATATAAAACTGATCCTCCACTTTATGCCCATTAGAAGCCTTAATCATGTTTTCAACTATTATATTCAGTTAGTTAAGTGCTATATGTGATACACGCTTGGGCGATCATGTCTCGAAAGAGACATGACTGACTGGCCAGAAGATTATCCATTGCTTTCTGCGGTAGACTGGTTGCCGACCAAGGCTATGGAACCCAATCTGTCCTGTTATTTGACTCATAGCTAGAGGAGGAAGAGATGTATTATATTATTAAGTAGTAATTAGTGGGGGATCAGTTTATTACTTCATAACAATATAGAATTAAACCCTCACTTTATGCCCACTAGAAGTCTTAATCATCTTTTCAACTATTATATTCAGTCAGTCAGTTGAGTGCCATACGTGATACACGCTTGGGCGATCATGTCTCGAAAGAGACATGACCGACTGGGCAGAAGATTATCCCTCAGTAGGTTGCCATTGTTTACTGCGGTAGACTGGTTGCCAGCCAAGGCTATAGAACCCAATGTGTCCTGTTATTTAACCCATAACTGGACGGTATAGACGGATTAATACTTTTCCCAAGGGTATTTGTGCTTAAGTGAATGTAAGGAATTCATCTGGAATTCGAACTCGGCACCCCCGATCTGTCGTTCCGAGTCAATATCCACTGTACCACAACGCACATACTGGTAATAAAAGAATCCGTGTATAAAAAAGAAAAAATTCTTTTTCAATTTAAATATTTCTTATAATTATTTAACCAATAAAAGATGAAAAAATGTCTGATGTCTTTAAAAAAAAGACACTGTAATGTCAGGTAATTGTTAACCCCTGTCATCTGCAGACAAGTGGCGCCACCTATACGACGAGAGAAAGAACAAAGTAATGACTTCTTAAATTACATCTTGCTGAAACAAAAAAAAAAAAAAAAAAAGAAGAAAAACATTAGGCCTTTCCACACCTGAAGATCAAATAATTCTATTTGTTTTTGAGTTGGACGCAGCCGACCATCCACAGACTGTAGGAGAAAGAAGACCGACAGGGTGGGAAAAGATTAAGAAGAACCGACAGTAAGCGAGATAGTGAGCGAAAGAAAGAAAGAGATAGAGAAACAAAGAGATAAAGAGCGAGAGAGGAAGAGAGAGAGATAAAGACAGATATAAAGAGAGAAAAGAGAGAGAGAGAGAGAAAAAAACAGAGAGAGAGAGAGAGGAAAAGAGACAAAGAGTGAGATAGAGACAGAGACAAAGAGAGGGAGAAAAAGAGAAAGGAATATAGAGAAAGATATAAAGAGAGGAAGAGAGAGAGAAAGATAAAGAGATAGAGAGAAAAAGAGAGAGATAAAGAAAGAGAGACAGAGAGGAAGAGAGAGAAAAAGAGAGGGATTGAGAAAGACAGAGAGAAAGAAAGAAAGAAAGAAAGAAAAAGAGAGATTAAAGGAGAGAAAGAGATAGAGAAAGAGAGAAAAAGAGAGAGATAAGGAAAGAGAGAAAGAGAGAAAGAGAGAAAAAGAGAGGGATTGAGAAAGATCAGAGAGAAAGAGAGATAAAGAAAGAAAGAAATAAAAAGAGAGAGGAAGAGAGAGAAAAGAGAGAGAGAAAGAGAAAGAGAGATAGAGAAAGAGAGAGATAGAGAAAGAGAGGAAGAACGAGAGAAATAGAGAAAGAGAGAAAAAGATATATATATAGAGATAACAGAACAAGAAACTGATCTTATTAAACCTGTACAGCAAAATAATTCTGAAAGAGATAAAATCCCTGTCAGGATTTGTCATTGACGGCCACAGCCTCAACAATGTACGCAGATGACCCTGATAGAAGACACGGAAAGAAAAATGCAGGATTTCTTCCAGAAGGTTGCAAAGGAAAGCGAGAAGAAAGGACTAAACATAAACTTAAAGAAAATTAAATGCATAAACTTTAGCAAAAGGAGAATCCCAAAGTGCCAACTACAAGTCGTGAATATTAAAATGATATAAGTGCAGAAATTTAGAAGTGTTCTGACAGAGGATGGAAAGTGCAAAACTGAGATCCAAAGACGCATTGGTTTGACTAGGGACGCATTTCAAAAACTAAGCAGAGTATTGAGAGACAGAATGGTTTTGTTGAAAACAAAGAAGAGTTCTGGACTGTTGTGATATTTGTCCTTCAGTATGGCAACGAATGCTGAGCGATCTCCTTGAAGTTGACGATAAGACTTAACGTAACGGGAACAAAAAAAAAAAGAAAAAAAGCGTACTGAAATGTTACGTGCTATCTGTCCTCCTGTATGGTAGCGAATGCTGTGTAATCTCCTCACGGATGAAGGGGAGACCCGAAGCAACAGAAATATGGTTCTACAGAAGGATGGTGGTGTAACACTATTTTTGCATGTAGAAAACTGTAATCCTAAGTTTAGTACGACGGAGCGAAAGAAATTATTAATTGTGCAGATTATTTTCCGACAAAGCCGAGAATAAATATGAATTAAAACATTTATGTGTGAGCAGATGCATTGTCACAAAGTATAACCATCCGGGGTCAGGCGAATTTATTGCCGCCACCGACAACCTTGCACTCCACTTCGAGGGGTGTGAGTTATGGTAACAAATATAACCGGAAGCTGTGTTGCTAAAAATTACTGCACATTTTTTCCTGTTTCACGCCCCTGAAGATGACCTCAGAAAGAGGTTGAAAGTGCTTGGGTACCTTAAGAAATGAATGAAAATAACATCTGTCAACATTGGAGCTCATTTCTCACATCTTTTCTGAAATATTATCCTCGAGTATGAAAAGATTTTATTAAAAATAAGCAAACATAATGTCTGCAATTTATTTAATCTGAGAGAGAGAGAGAGAGAGAGAGAGAGAGAGATACACACACACTCACACACGCATATATATATATGTGTGTAAAAATTAAGACAGACCTGTTATTCGATGGTTAAGAAGAAATGTAGGCCTGTTTATCAAAAATTCATCAGTCATTCAGTCAGTTAAGTGCCATACGTGATACACGCTTGGCCGATCATGTCTCGAAAGAGACATGACTGACTGGGCAGAAGATTATCCAGCAGTAGGTCACCGTTGCTTTCTGCGGTAGACTGGTGAATTATATTATTATATTAATAAGTAGTAATTAGTTGGGGATCAGTTTATTACTTCATGACAACAGAAAACAGATCCCCCACTTTATGCCCAGTAGAAGCCTTAATCATGTTTCAGACTATTATATTCAGTCAGTTAAGTGCCATATGTGATACACGCTTTGGGCGATCATGTCTCAAAAGCAAAATGACTGACTGGGCAGAAGATTATCCCGCAGTAGGTTGCTATTACCTTCTGCGGTAGATTGGTTGCCAGCCAAGACTATAGAATCCAGTCTGTTCTGTTATTTAACCCATAACTGGAGAAAAGTGACGGATTAATACCTTTCCCAAGGGTATTTGCGCGTAAGTGAATGCAATTAATTCGAGTGGAATTCGAACTCTGCTCACCGATTTCTCGATCCGAGCCGATATCCAATGCACCACAACGCACATCCATCATTAATCCTAAATTTCCTTTAATTTTTTAATTTTAAGGGAGCGATCTTTATTTTTATTTCAGTTTTTGTTCTTTTTTTCGTGGGGGCGTTTTTATTTGTGAATTTCATTCGTGTAAAACTTATGTAGAATAAAGACGGATGCTGATGATGGTTCGACTTAAATGGGCCTATATTTCCGCTTAACCATGGAATAACGTGCCAGTCTTATTTTATACATATATTTGCTCTATATCTATTTATATACATATATATTTAGAGCACTCCTAGAGTGTTATCCTACCACTTTATGTACAGGATACTCCTTTGGATTCTTCTATATCTACACTGCATGTTTATATATAGTGTATCGATGCAGCAGATAATTTTCTAAACATATACTGTTAAATACAATGACTGTCTATTATGTTTAATAATGAGCCGTTCTTAACATCGTATTTTCGCTTTAATTTCAAGTGAAAATAAAGACAAAAATTTTCCAACATTTGCACAATTTTTTATTAAGTTGGTTCTTATAAACCCACTACATATATTGGTTTTACTACAACCACGCTCTCCCGTAGACTTACCTGCCACCTTTCTGATCAGAGTACAAATAAACAAAATTTCTTAGAAAAACATAGCCATGTAGGTAATATCAGACAGATTTTAGTCAACAATACAATAATCCTCACTCATACACACAGAAAAATAACCTTCAAATATTGGAGGCCATCTACATTTAATCCAAACAACCCACACTTAATAAAATCACATTTAAATCTGGTCATAACACATTAAATTGCATTTAAATATATGATTCATTTAACATATCGAGCTCTCACGCGGTGTGACGTCATAGAACCGCATTACAAATTTGCTATTTTGTAACTGTTACCGTTGCTTAGCAAAGTTTTATCTCAACACAAGATAAAATCGTCGCTGATGGTGGATGTTTTTATGTTAACGTCCTTGTAACCTCTCTGAAGATGGCTCATGTGAGCCGAAAGGTTAGAACGAAAATAATAAGAAAATATCCAAATGTTGGAGAATTATTGTTTTTATTTTCACCTGAAATTAAAGCCAAAAGAGGATGTTTAGAACGACTCTCAATTAAACATAATAGGCATTCATTATCTTATATTCAACAGTATATGTTGAGAATATATATATATATATATATATATATATATATATATATATATATACTATGTGTTTCTTTCTATTTTAATGTTTGTGTCCGCTTTTCCTCTTTTGTGAATAGTGGTTTGAAGAATATATGATTCATTTAACATATCGAGCTCTCACGCGGTGTGACGTCATAGAATCGCATTACAAATTTGCTATTTGGTAACTGTTACCGTCTTTGATGGTGGATGTTTTTATGTTAACGTCCTTGTAACCTCTCTGAAGATGGCTCATATGAGCCGAAAGGTTAGAACGAAAATAATAAGAAAATATCCAAATGTTGGAGAATTATTGTTTTTATTTTCACCTGAAATTAAAGCCAAAAGAGGATGTTTAGAACGACTCTCAATTAAACATAATAGGCATTCATTATCTTATATTCAACAGTATATGTTGAGAATATATATATATATATACTATGTGTTTCTTTCTATTTTAATGTTTGTGTCCGCTTTTCCTCTTTTGTGAATAGTGGTTTGAAGAATAAGGAATGCTATTCCCTTCGTTTTCTTTTAATTCTGGTTTCCTTTTTTTAAATCTCTTTTTCGATATAGCGTTTTGCGGTATACATTTGTATTGCCTTTATCTTTGCCCTTTGTTCCCTGTTGATATATGTTTTCATATGTCCTTTTTTACAACAGTAATAAAAGTCTGTATAGACAGCCAAGTACTTAAGTTATTACCAATATTTTTAGTGATTGTTTTTTATCGTAAACTTGCGTTCCATGATGTATGGCACATCTAAATCTGGATCTCGTCTGAAAAGCTTCTCAACACCGTTTGATTTATACCGATTTAGATTTTTATCCGGATGCATATCCTTTAGACAGGAAAAAAGTAAGTTGTAAAAGAAGTTCTGTTTAAACTGTATCGGATAAGAAATTAATTAAAATAATTCTTCTTCTTCACTTTTACAAAAATTCACAATGACCTGTGAAATCCTGGTTTTTCCAAATAGAAAAATAATTGACCATGTGCTTGAAGAAAAAGTCGAATCCAGAATTCGCAAGTGGGTGTTAAAATGATTTTTGGCGAATGGAAGCGACTTGCAAGATCAAAAAAGACTTCGCAAGTAAGTGCGAAAAATCTAGATTACAAAATGGACTTCAGCGTCAGTCAGTTAGAGAGTCAGATGAAAGCCGCGAGACGAAATATCTAAAACGTAACTCCAACTTCAAGCGACTCGGACATTGTCCTCTTTCTCTTTTATTCTTATCTCTTTCAACAAATTACTACTACGAACATTTTGTACGAACTCTCGATACCTTTAACTTTCTCATTGAACATTAATTTCAATGAATTCTTGTTATTCCTCCTTTTAATAAATTTCTATTTTAACAGGAAATATGTATATTTTATTCTTACACTATTCCACACGTTCCATCCTGCCGACAACCAACCTTTTGATAATTCTTCTGATGATAATTCTGGATAAAACTTGTAAACTATGGGGAGTTCGGTTAAGTAAGCCACCAGGCCGAATCAAAGGAAAATTAACCAACTCCCTATGCTACAAAACCAATTACGACTGCATCACATTTGAAACCCTGGTTTCCTTAGGATTGCTGAAGTTAAGCTTAATGGCTGGTACTTCAAGGTATAATGTGCGGGTTGTATAACGAATAATGGCTCGGAATGGTTAATTGTAGCGCCCAGTTTCAATTTCATTTGAGTTCGTTACATTTACTTTCGCCCAAATACCTTGCTTGCTTTCCTGAAGGCTACAACCTCCAGAAATTTAAATGCAAAGTCAATACTCATCTACTAACCTCTGGACTCTAGCTCTCTCCCCACCCCTGTATAACCTTCCCTTTCTCTCCACCTATGTATCTGTCATCGCACCTGCTTTCTATTGTTCCTTTCTAACTAGTTTGTACTCCTCACTCTTTTCTAATTAATCTTTTTACATTTATGTAACCCCCTGCACATCAGTGGCGTTTCCGCCTTGCTCGGGGTGAAATGATTAAAAAAAAAAACTATCTATGTGTTAATAAACCAGTATTATATCCACTTCTTCTTCTTCTTCTTCTTCTTCTTTGTGCCTTGTCTCTTCAGGACGTAGGCGATTATGGCTTTCCACATCTCTCTATCCCTGGTAGCTCTCAGCACGCTTTCCCCTGTTAGACCGCGCAACCCCCGTTCTGTCATCCACCCGCACAGGCCAGTCAAGTACGTTACACGCTGTTTTCCCCAGTCTCTCCTTCCCTCGAACTGGCCTGTTAGTATCAGGTTCTCGAATCACTCCTTCCTCTTTGCATGTCCCAGAAACTTCAGCTGTCTCTTCTTGATGCTCAGTATTAATTTCTTTTTCATTTCCATTCTTTCTGAAACCTCATCATTGCTCACATGCACGATCTATGATATATGCAGCATCCTTCTGTAGAACCAGTTGCTTCAAGTTTTTTCTTCATCTTCGATGATATTGTTCAGCATTCACTGCCGTATTGAAGAACTGACATCACATAGCGATCCAGTACTCTCTTTTTTGTTTCTAGTGAAAATGTCTTTTTTCTTAATACTTTACTTAACTTCTGGAATGCTTCCTTCGCCATGCCAATTCGCCTTCGGATCTCTGTGTCGTACTTTCCGTCTTCTGTTAGAACATTTCCCAGGTATTTAAATTTTTGTATCTGCTTGGTTTTAATATCCCCGAGCTGTAGTTGGCATTTTGGGCTGCCCTTGTGGACCTTAGCAAGCCCATACCCATCGGCGTGAAGCCTGGTCAGTACCTTGAAAGGTGACCGCCTAGGAATAGCAGGTGCAATGAGGTAGGATGTGTGTGCGGAGGTCACGGATAATGGCTCGGAATTATTAATCGGAGTACTCTCTTTTTTGTTTCTAGTGAAAATTTTCTGTATGGCTTTAAATAACCGGCAAAAATTTGATAAGCCATAAAAAGACGAATCAATGTAAAGGCAATCATGTTGTTTCCCAGACAAAAATGAATTACTCTTTCCTCATGTTGCCTAGAAATTTCAACTGCCTCTTCCTGATTGTGAATATGTTTGTTTGTTCCTTTTATTTTGTTTTGTTTTGTTTTGTTTTTTTTGCTTCCATTCCCTCCAAAACCTTGCTGTTGCTCACAATGAAACGACATTTCTTCAAGTCTCTTCATCTCTGGGGAGATTCTCGAGCATTCGTTGTCATACAAGAGAACAGATATCACGTCACAGTTCAGTACTTTTTTTCTGTCTCTTAATTAAGAGACAGGAAAATTTTGCTAGAAACAAAGAAGAATACTGGATTGCTATGTGATATCTGTCCGTCAATATGGCAATGAATGCTGGACAATATCATCAAAGATGACCGGAAAAACATGAAGCAACTGAAATGTGGTTCTAAAGAAGCCTACCTGATATAAAGTGGGGGATCAATTCCATATTACAATCAATATATAAACTAATCCCTCAATTTGTGGTCAGAGCAGTTTCTATAAATTTATATTCCTGAGATCCAAAAGCAAAAGGATGCATTCCAGAAGCTGAGTAGAGTATTAAGAGACAGGAAAATTTCGCTAGAAACAAAGAACTGAGTACTGGATTGCTATATGATGTCTGTCCGGCAATGAATGCTGGACAATATCATCAAAGATGAAAGATAAATTTGAAACAACTGAAATGTGGTTCTACAGAAGGATGCTGCGGATATCATGGATCGACCATGTGAGCAATGATGAGATTTTGGAAAGGATGGAAATGAAAAGGAAAGTAATACTGAGCATCAGGGAGAGACAACTAAAGTTTCTGGAACATGCAATGAGGAAGGAGGTCTTGGAGAATCTGATACTCACAGGTCAGATAGAGGGAAAAAGAGACAGGTGAAAGCAGCGGATAACGTATTTGAAGGGCCTGAGCAGGTGGATGGCAAAGCGGAGTTTGGGTGGGTAACAGGCGAAAGCGTGCTAAGAGCCAGCAGAGATGGGAAGTTCTGGAAAGCCATGACTGCCTACGTCCTGAAAGAAACAGGGCACAGAGAAGAAGATGAATACTTTGCTTAGCGTTTGGAAGGCAATTTTGGCCACGCCAATGCGCCTTTGGATCTCAGTGTCACCCTTACTGTCCGCTGGTAAGCTTCTATTTTTGTCTCCTCGACCTGTTATGGGTATTTTGGGCCCAACTGCTTTGCTAATAACCATGGATTCAATCTTTTTGTAGTTTATGCTTAGTCCTTTCTTCTCACTTTCTCTCACTAACTTCTGCAGGATCTGGAGAACAGCCAAGTAAAAATAAAAATACTGTATTACGATACAGACAACGACATATTATTTACACCTACTGGAATGTTGTCCTCATCTATATTGCCATGTTTACAAAGTTCCGGCTGTTGTACGCTCCGACCTTCTTTACGTGCCAGGAATTTTCAACCGAACCCTGAGTCTGATCACTGGGTTATATCATTCTCATTCCACTTCCGGATTTAATTAAGTTATCTCCCTTTAACTCAACTCTCTAAGATATTTTTTACCACTACTCTAGCCTAGTATTGAACTCCTAACTCTTTAGGTCAAGTCACTAGAAGTAACCAACGCCTATATCACTTCTGCAATATGTCCTTGTGTGATATCTGTTCTTTTGCATGGCAGCGAATTCAGAACAGTTTCTTCAATGAAAGGTACGGGATATTTTGGGTCGAGCTTAAGTGCTCAAAGATACCACCTTAACAAGGCCTTGTGTCGCATTTTGCCTCGTAGGATAGCGCTTGCGAATGTCGAAGTCTGTCATGTCGGACTCACTGCCTATGGCCGTAGAGGAACTTAGCGAGGCTATGCTCTTCGTGTGAACATCGTCTGGGTGGATGGGGGTATTAGTGCTAGACCCTGCCTTGTACGGGGTCTATGGGATATTTTGGGCCGAGCTTAAGTGCTCGGAGATACCACCTTAAAAAGACCTTGTGTCGCATTTTGCCTCGTAAGAATGCGCTTGCGAACGTCGAAGTCTGTCATGTCGGACTTACTGGAACTTAACGAGGCTATGCCCTTCGTCTGAACATTGTCTGGGTGAGTGGGGGTATTAGTACGCGACCTTGCTTTGTGCGGGGTCTACGGGATATTTTTGGTGGAGCTTAAGTGCTTGGAGATACCACCTTAAAAAGGCCTTGTGTCGAAATTTGCCTGGTAAGATAGGGCTTGCGAACGTCGAAGTCTGTCACAGACTCACTGCCTCTGGGCGTAGAGGAACTTAACGTAGCTATGCCCTTCGTGTGAACATCGTCTGGGTGGGTGGGGGTATTAGTACCCGACCTTGCTTTGTGCGGGGTCTACAGGATATTTTTGTAAGTGTGCTCTTGATCTAGGATAACGCATCCGTTAACACTCCTCAAGTTGTAGTAACTGAAGCAGCCAACTGTTGCAGTGAATTGCATCCTCCTTACTCACCAAACTTCACTACTTCTGAATTCTGTTTCTGCTGTGGATTTTTGCCGCTAATTTGTTGTAGAGTTGTTGCGAAACTTTGCTGCAAAGTGTAATGACCGGTTTGTGCCGGAAGTAAGACACGGAAGAAGAAGGTAGGTTCAAAACAGTGTATTAGTATAACAAGAAACAAGATATTCAAAGGAAGTGTTAATAATAAGTAACAAGAAATAAGAAAGTCCGAAGGTATTATTACGCTGCTTATTGCCTGACTACTAGCGGTCGTTAACTGCCTTTGTTAATTGCTCTCGTCAATTGCTTTCGTTAAATGCTCTTCGTTAACAGCTATCGTTATCTGCTCCCATTAACTGCTGTAATTGACTGCTCTTTGAAAGTCACGCAAGTAATTGCATATAAAAAGAGGAAGAGTCCATTCCTCGTAGGAGGGCACGATGACAGTTTCCTAAACAAGGACTGCAATGATTAAGCGTCGTTGGACCAAGTGCACTGATGTTAAGGGGGACTGTATTGAAAAGTAGTAAAAAAGTGTCTTCTTTCTCCAACTCTTTCTGTGTGAGAGTTAGACCTTTTTAAGAAAACCCTCGTAAGTATCGTTGAACAAAAAATAATACAAGAAAACGTAATATTATTTGGTTTAACCCGCTTTTTAATTTAGAAATAAAGTGTAAAATAGTTCCCCAAAATCTCCCAGCTACATATAATATTTAATAGAAATACGGTTAAATTACGATTAAGTTACAACTCTACCAGAAAAAGCATGTAAAGAGGCAAAATACCACAAATTTAACAAAAGACAATGTTCGGCAGAATACAGTTAACGAAAAATATATCTGCAAAGATAAAAAGAAATGTGCGCTTGAAGGAGTTTGTAAAACCGAAGGATTCATCTACAGAGCATAAGTAAAACATTAAATATACTTAGGATGTACTGAAGGCAGTTTTAAAACACGATGGAATAATCACAAGTCCACATTGAAATTGAAAACTTAAAAATAGGATCAAACTTGCCAACTACGTATAGAAAATAAAAGAAGAATGTATGGCGGAAAATGCCACGTGACGTGGAATTATTAAATAAAGACAAACATTGCAACGGTGGTGATATCTGCAGGTTTTGCCAAGAAGAAAAGTTGGCTATAGTATTATTTCAAAAACTACAAACTGAATGATTTGCCGGATGTCGGCAAAGAAAATATTTTTTAGAATTGTACTCACCCGGATAAAACAATTCCCAATCACAAACCACTCCTAAACTTTTAACTTCTGGTTATTAAATTATAAAAAGCTAAGCGTTACGCTACCACTCAAAATAAATCCCTTGACGAAATCGAAAATGTCGAAACCCTAAACCTATAACTGTATAGTATATATATATATATAGTGTATAGTATATATATAGTCTATATAGTGTATAGTATATATATATATATATAGTCTATATAGTGTATAGTATATAGCCTTTGAGATTTCACTCGCCCGATCGACTCAGTCGATTAAAAACTTAAATGGGCGATTAAAGTTTATTGTTTTACTAGCCCGCGGTCGATTAAAAATCTCGCAATGAAAAAAGAAGTCTGATACTTTTACAATCCAAAAGTATGCCATTGAAGAATCACAAGTTGCTTAGAAATGACCTACAATGACACTGAACTCTTGGATTTTATTGTCTCGGTCAGAGTAAACATTCGTTAAATTAACACTTTCAGAGTGGAGCCAAAATGTCTTTGTCGCCCAAATTAAAGACGCTCACAAATTTTTAGAAACTCATTTGGAAAAATGTTATCCGATATTTCCTCCCCGCTTACGACAAGTAAAAACGAACATTTGAAAGAAAGAGAAAAAAACGCATACTTTTTCAACCACGCATCGAAAAAGTAATTTTACAAGTAAGTAATTCTTTTTATAGAATATTGTTGAGAATTTAGATACCTCCAGTCAATTGTCAAAAGAAAACACATAAAAAAAACAAAAAAATATCACATATCACATATCATGATGTTAAAAGGATTCAAACTAAATAAAAACAAAGTTTTATCATGAAAATGTTTATGCTATTATTAAGAGGAAATATCAATTTTGTTGTTATTATTTTTTAAAATCTTAAAATCTTTTCTAACAAGTTAGAAATTTTAATTAAAATTTCATTTTTTGTTTTCCGTCAGCGATTCACGCTATGTTTACGTAAGGCGATTATAAGAAAATGGAGTCGGTCGCGTAAAATGGTTTTGCGGCGAGTAAATTTTCCCTCGCTCTCGACCGCCGGTCTAAAGATTTCTTTTTCAAATCTCAAAGGCTGTATATATATATATATATATATATATATATATATATATATATAAAGGCTGGAGGGCTAGCTGCACTCCTATAGAAGTGGGGACTAGAGGATTTGCAGCATGGTCCTTATGCAAAGCCTTAACAGATATTGGGATAGTGGGAGTAAAAAAAGGAAAGCACTGAAGTCCATAACCGAAACAGCAGAAACAGCTAATTGGTTATGGAGAAAGAGACTGGATTTCAAAACAAATTGTTAGCTAAAATTCCCCGAAATTCTGCATTTCTGATTTCTCTTCATTGTATTAGTACTCGTAAATAAGATAAAATGCATAAATAAGTTTAAATTAATGTATCGTGATTAATTCGTAGTCGAGTTTTTTTTAATAGCCGTACAATAGGTAAATTGTTTCACATTTTCGGACGAGCTCATGTACGGTTCGCCTCTAAATGGAAAGTGGCTCTAACTGTCGCCAATCAGAAGCACTTGCAAGGTTTCGTACCGGGCCCAAACGTAATTTTCCCAGTGTGTGAAAGCGCTTATCGAGGGTGGACCAGAAACTGATTATCTCTGGACGGGTTGGCGCGGTGAGGGGTGTACGATGTTGAAAGACCCGAAACCCACTAGTGATCCTCGCGATGACATCACTGACGACACCCTCTAGCACCCCTACTACAGTGCGTATGTTTCAAATATATATATATATATATATATATATATATATATATGTGTGTGTGTGTGTGTGTGTGTGTGTGTGGCAGAGACCACGTTTATACTGTAGCACCAGTAAGAAAACTGGCGCGTTCACGCTCAAATTTCGATCGCGTGACAACTATAAGCACGTATGAGTATAAGGAAGAGTGACAAACCAAGATATGTTATGGAGAAAGTGCGGGTGTTTTTTCCTTACACTCGTCAGGATCTTGATCACAAATCCTGTAACTCATCAGAGTCGTAGGGACACCATTGTGTGCTGTGTATTAAGCAAGATAGCCTGAGGGAACTAAAACCTCTCTAGGATGGTTTGAATTTGGTGTTTTTGAAAACCAGTTGCCAACCAAGGCTATAAAACCGAGTATGTGCTGCTATTTATCCATAGCCGGTGGGTAGCGTGAGAAGTGAATGATTCACATCTTTCCAAAAAAATAATAACACGCAAGTGAATGTAATTAATTCGACTGGAACCCGATGCTCCACTCGGTATATGTATATATATATATCAACACTTCTGTGGGTTATTTAATGCCAAAATATAAATATTTTGAACACAATTTCATGGCTTCAAATAAATATCTACTATAAATATGTATTGTTAGTAATTTCTTGTCTATAAAATTTATTTTTTATACTTTAATAATACTTTGCTTTTAGGGGTGTTTCCTATTTACCCATAGCTGGGACCCTAGCAGATGCTACCACCTAGAGTAAGGGTGGGCCTGGAAACAACAGTAACTAAGAGGTGGTTCCATGCTCCTCAAAACCATTAATCTCTTGATCAGAGACCTTGAGGCCGGATGTAGTTTATCTTCATAACTAGGACTAACAAAAGAGAGAATTAAATTTAATTCCGTCATAACGGTGCGCCATTATCCACTAATCTAATAGCTAAATCCTAAAAAAAACTGGCTCTCGAAGAGTAATAGAAATGCATTTACAAAGTTCGGAAGAATGGTAAACAGTAATTTAGGTAAGGATTAAGGAACCGACTTGAGAATCCCCACAGAAAACATCACAGCTTTTTCAGAAGCGTATAATTTTCTGCTTAAGAACGGACCCACCTCTGGCCAGATTATCTCCAATGTGTGCTGCTGCAATTTTGGTTATCTAGCTAATCCTTGACGCTTCAGGGACTGAATCCTTTGAGCTTACAGTTCCAGGAATTATACCTTCTCGCAGTTATTGGCGTCTGAATAGTTAATTCTGATATGGTAAAGAAGATGTCTGCTCCAGAACCATTTTTTCTTTCTTTCTTTTTGTCTTCCGTGGGAATTGTTATTTATGTTCGGTAAGTGATGTCCATCGCGAGATCTGTCTTCTAAAAGGAGATGAAATGCGTCGATGATTTATGGATTCAGTAAGGCGGCGATTCAAGAGGAACTTTTCTTGGACACAATATTTGCATTGCTTAAAGGATGTTTAACCGACATGCGATACAGCTATAAAATGCGATCTCGTGTATAAGTCGACACTACTTGAGGCATTCGCTAATTGATTTATTCATTTTGAAAGAAGCGGTGTAACAAAAACATAACCTACTTTCTGGGTTATTATTATTATTATTATTAGTAGTAGTAGTAGTAGTAGTAGTAGTAGTGCAATCCGAAGGCGAATTGGCATGGCAAAGGACGCGTTCCAGTAGCTGAGTAAAGTACTAACACAGAAAAATTTCACTAGAAACAAAGAAAAGAGTGCTGGATTGCTATGTGATGTCAGTTCTTCAATACGGCAGTGAATGCTGGACAATATCATCAAAAATGAGGACAAAACTGGAAGCAGCCGAAATGTGGTTCTACAGAAGGATGCTGCGGATATCGTGGACTGAGCATGCAAGCAGCGATGAGGTGTTGGAAAGAATGGCAAGAAAAAGGAAATTAATACTGAACATCAGGAAGAGACAACTGAAGTTCCTGGGACACGCAATGAGGAAGGAGAGCTTGGAGAACCTGATACTGACTGGCCAGATAGAAGGAAAGAGAGACAGAAGAAGGCAACGGATAACATATTTGCAGGGCCTGATCAGGTGGATGACGGAACGGGGTTGCCAGGAGTAACATGACAAAACATATTAAGAGCCACAAAGGATGAAGAGATGTAGAGAACCATGATCGCCTACGTCCTGAAGGGACAGGGCACATAGAAGAAGAAGTAGTAGTCGTAAAATTAGCAGTACTAGGATGTGCGTTGTGGTGCAGTGGATATCGACTCGGAACGAGAAATCAGAGAACAGAGTTCGAATTACAGTTAATTTCGTTACGTTCGTTACGCGAAAATACTCTTGAAAAAGGTACTAATCCTTCTCATCTCTCCAGCTATGGGTTAAATAACAGAAAAAATTGGGTTTTGTAGCCTTGGTTAACAACCAGTCTACCGTAGAAAGTAATGTGAACCTACTGCGGAAAATCTTTTGCCTAGTCAGCTATGTCTCTTTTGAGATATGATATACGAAGAGTGTATCGCTTATGGTACTGAACTGACGGATCTAAATAAAAGGATTGAATAGCAGAACCGATTAGGTTCAGTAGCTTTTTTTGTCAACCAGTATACCACAGAAAGTAATGGCAATCTACTGCGGGAA
The DNA here is from genome assembly GCA_037127315.1 of Ascarosepion bandense. Classification (NCBI taxonomy): domain Eukaryota; kingdom Metazoa; phylum Mollusca; class Cephalopoda; order Sepiida; family Sepiidae; genus Ascarosepion; species Ascarosepion bandense. The sequence goes on from JBBBDQ010030549.1 coordinate 105,550, forward strand.
AATCTTCTGCCCAGTCAGTTATGTCTCTTTCGAGACATGAGCACCCAAGCATGTAACACGTATGGCACTACATTGATTTAGTAATAGTACTGCAACTGTCTTACAGTCATATTACGTTGAATACACCGGTTCTCGTTCGATCACCGAAGTTAAGCAAATTTGAGTCTGGTCAGTACTTAGATGGGTGACCGCTTGCGAGTACCAGGTGCTGTAAGCGTTTCTTGAGGGGTGTGCTTTGTGGTGCAGTGGATATCGAATTCCAGTTGAATGGCCTGCATTCACTTACTTGGGAAAGGTATTAACCCGTCCCTTCCCTCCAGTTATGGATTAAATAACAGGGCAGATTGGGTTCTATAGCCTTGGCTGGCAAACAGTCTACCGCAGTAGGTCTTGGTAACCTGTTGCAGGATAATTAATGTCCGAGGCTTATACAGGGTAGGACTTGGGACCCATCCCTTAAACAAATCCCAACGAATCTTTCTCCATCGCTTGGAAAGAAGCCGGCGCAACCCAACCAGGGTGAATGACGAAACAGGTACAGGTACTTACAAATGAGGTATAGTTTTGAATGTGTGCTGATTTTTTTTTCAAGCTGACTTTCAGTTTCAACCAGAAGCCTTAACAGACTTCATCAGTAGATCATTAATTTATGGTACAGTTGCCTGGTTGTGTAGCTGACATTCCCAGTAACCATTGTTTTAAATGTTTGTAATTATTTCGCCGAAAGCAAGGTGATAATTCCGCTAAAATGCAAGAGGTTGTTAGGAGTGTGTTGTGGAGTAGTTTTCGCACTGAAGGTTATAATCGTGCTATGCCGGTTGCTAATCGTTTTAACGCACCCAAAATGTTAGGAACTTGGCAATCTTCCACTGTAAGATGAGTCCTTAGTATTCGGCTAACTGCCGACTAATATCAACTGCCTTAGTCCAACGATGTCCAACTGGAACTAACTAATAGTTCTACTGAACTACAATAGAACTTTAAAGAACTCTCTAGAACTTCTAAGAACGCCTAAGAACTTCGCAATAACTTTTCGAGTTAACTTCCTGTTAATTCTTATTAATATAGGAGGGAGAGTCTATTATCTGAGGAATAGGCGTGTTTCGCCATAACAGAGCGAAAGAGAACCAATATACGTTAGACGGAATCAGAAACTCAATCTTCTACAGAGAAAATCTGATAAACCTCTACTTCTATTCGAACGACCGTAGATACAGAGTGAACCGGGCGATAAGCTAATGTCAAATAAGTTGTGACCAGTTATAAAGAAATTCTTGAAATGTTGTACTACGTTTCGAATACATTTGGCCATCAACTGGCAACACGAGATAAACTTCTACTTCTGTTGAAAAGATAGAGAAGGAGTGTGAACCGGACGATAGGAGTTTCTTGAAAACGCTTATTTCTATTCACAAACAAAATTTATGGACTGTTAAAATATATAAACAAAGTACTAAGCAACAAAGTACCAAGAAACAAATTACTAAAAAACAAAGTAATAGGAAACAATGTATTAAGAAACACATTACTAAAAGCAAAGTAATAAGAAAGACAATACCAAGAAACAAATTACTAAAACACAAAGTAATAGGAAACAATGTACTAAGAAACACATTACTAAAAGCAAAGTAATACAAAACAAAATACTAAGAAACAAATTACTAAAAAGCAAAGTAGTAAAAAACAAAGTACTAAAAAACAAATTACTAAAAGCAAATAATTAGAAAGAAAATACCAAGAAACAAATTACTAAAAGACAAAGTAATAGGAAACAATGTACTAAGAAACAAATTACTAAAAGCAAATAATTAGAAAGAAAATACCAAGAAACAAATTACTAAAAAACAAAGTAATAGGAAACAATGTACTAAGAAACAAATTACTAAAAGCAAATAATTAGAAAGAAAATACCAAGAAACAAATTACAAAAAACAAAGTAATAGGAAACAATGTACTAAGAAACAAATTACTAAAAGCAAAGTAATAAGAAACAAAATACCAAGAAACAAATTACTAAAACACAAAGTAATAGGAAACAATGTACTAAGAAGCAAATTACTAAAAGCAATGTAATAAGATAGAAAATACTAAGAAACAAATTACTAAAAAGCAAAGTAATACAAAACAATGTACTAAGAAGCAAATTACTAAAAGCAATGTAATAAAAACAATGTACCAAGAAACATATTACTAAAAGCAAATTAATTAGAAACACAAAACTAACAAACAAATTACTAAAAAGCAAAGTATTTTGAAACAAATTACTAAGAAACAAATTACTAAAAGCAAAGTAACGAGGAAACAAAGTAATAAGAAACAAATTACTAAAAATAAAAGAATAAGCAACAAAGTACAGTACTATTCCCTGTATAGTAGTAATGAATTATCTCCCTTTAACCGAATAATTTACTTTTTTACAACTGCTGTAGCCTGGTACTGAACTCACCATACTTTGGGTCAAGTCACAGGAACTACCCAACGTCTATATCCACTAAACCATATGTCTTTAAGGACAGTAACAACTGATTTTTTTTATTTGCAGAGTTAGAACGAGATAACTCATGACTTCCAATTGAGGCATTACTAATACGAAAGGAATGAGGATGATCTACCCCAGTGATTGTAATAAAGGGTTCGATATTTTTAGTACCTGAAAAAGGCCGGAGCGTACAACGTCCGAAACGTCGTAGAAATGGCAAGAAAAATGAGGACAATAGTCGGAATAATATAAATACTGTAAATACTACCTCATCTCAGATAAATAGAAAAGTGCTCTCTCATGTTTAAAATCTCGATATCTTTTCTTTTCTTTCTTTCTCAAGGACCTTTACATCTTCTGGAATCCCCATATCTTCTTTCTCTTTATGTACCGTGTCCTTTCAGGACGTAGGTGATCATAGATTTCTACTTATCCCTATCCCTTTTAATTCTCATCACTTCACATCTTGGTAACTCCCCCAAACCCCGCTCCACTATCAACTTGCTCAAGCCCATCAAATAAATCTCCCTTTCTTCCTACCCGTCCTGTGAGTATTAAGTTCTCCAAGATCTCTTTCCTCATTTTGTGTCCCAGAAACCTCAGCTCGTCCTGGTGCCACGTATTAGTCTCCCTTTGGTTTGCACCATCTCCAGCCGATCCAATACAGCTTGTTTTCTTTTAGACCGGAACTAGCAGTATAGCCCGGCGTTACTCGGGTGTAATGAATGCTTTCAAACTAATCCATGATCCTGGAGATCAGATTCTTTGGACGTTGGCACAAAAGACTAAAAAGCAATAGTTGTTTCCAGTTAAAGCGAAACCGTAGACTGAAAGAAAAATGAATGGATGTAAGTCAAATTTTCATTTCCTGGTATCGATATCAAATAAGATTTTTTAGTCGTAAACTGAATTTTGAAGGCTAAATAAGCCCTCTGAGTAAATGGTATCATGGCTGAGACAAAGCAATACAATTATACCTACTTAGAGCCAAACCCGAAACAAGAAACAAAATAAAAGATCTGAAAACCTGATTTTGATTAGACCCGATAGGATATCGGGGTATTCATTTCCTATATCGGAGTCAAATAAGTCATCCAAGAATAAACTAACCTAAGTAAGTCCAGGAAATTTTATTGTACCTATAGGGAGTAAAATTGGAGAAAATAAGCCATATTGATGGCTGAATATTGGTTTTTGATCAGATTTGATAGAATATCGGGTGTATCGATTTCCGATATCGGAGAAAATGAGTCTTCTGAGAAGATCTACTAATGTTTGAGACTAAAAACTATAATTTGAACAAATTCTGCCGCAAGAACCACGACAGAAGGGCAGAAATCCTGATCTTGATCAAACCTGATCGGATATCGGGGTATCGATTTCTAATATTGGAGGGAATCGGAAGAAGTAAGTAGCTCATGACCTGTCTGGAAGCCTAAAAAACATTTGTGTGACGTTTGGTGAGAATCAGATAAAAATTGTGGATTTGTATAAAGGACATACAGACAGACACACACACACACACAAACATCTTGCCTTTTATATATATATATATATATATGTAGACTGAAAGAAAAATGAATGGATGTAAGTCAAATTTTCATTTCCTGGTATCGATATCAAATTTTCTGCACTATTGTAAGAACTGCAACCTTGAAATTTCTGAATATCGATTCTTATGTCTTTGTCTATGAGTGTGTAAAATTTAATTAAAATCGGACCACTGCTTCTATAACCCGATTTTTTCGATTATCGATTTTCGATATTTATCGGGGGTACCTCGACACAAAATCTAGCTAAGAAAACCCGCAGACGCTTATAGTACAACTGTGTAAATTTTCAGGAAAATCTGTTCAGCCGTTTCGGAGTCTATAGGTAACGGATACACAGACACACACAGAGACAGTTCCATTTATAAATAAGTTTATATATATATATATATATATATATATATTCACGATGGCTATATCATTTGCTTTTTTACTAGCGATTATTGCTGAAAGAATCTATCAAGATCTAGATAAGATGGTGAGTCCTATAATATAAAAAAAAATCTGGCATTAACTAACTTCCAAACGAATCAATCAACTAACGAAATACACATGTCTTTTAGAATTATTTAGTCTCTGGAATATAAATGCATAGAAACTACCTTGGACACAAATTGAGGGATCACTTTATATATTGTTTATAATATAGGATTTTTCGCTATATATAGGCATTATAATTTCTTGTCTCTTGATAAACCATTAAAAAACGAATTAATTGATAAAATACTGATTGGCTGCACAGGCATGTCTTTTAGATTTATTTACATTCTCTGGAGTATTTTTTTATTTTTTAAATTTTTTTTTAATCATATCACCCCGAGCAAGGCGGTAATGCCACTGATGTGCAGGGGACTACGTAAGAGTGAAAAGATTGGAAAGAGAAAGCCGGAAACCACATCCTAAACAGGGAAAAAGGGATGAGCCTCTACACCTGTTCAATAGACGAGGGTGGAGTGTGAACCGGGCGATAGTTTAGTCTATCTACTCCAATTGGAAAAAAGAAAAGAGTGAAAAGGTTGGAAGAGAGTATTATTGTATAGGAACTATACTAACCACAAAATGAGGGATCAGTTTATATACATATTGTTATGTAGAATTGATCCCCCATTTTATACCCACATACTTCCTTGACTGTTGATAAGTTGTAGAAAACGTATCAATGAAATACTGATTAGCTACACAGGCATGTCTTTAAGATTCATTTACATTCTCTGGAAATTACCGTGACCACATGAAGTTAGAGCTCAGTTTACTTATCGATCAGTTTATTTATCGATTATTGATTGTAATATAGAATTGATTAATTAATTTATATGTACATCATGATTTTTCTCTCCCATCTATGGATTAATTAATAAGCCTTTGATCTCTAAACCATAACTATTTTCCTACAGATTCTAAAAATGCTTTGTGGCATTAAATAACGTTTATAGAGATGATACCCTATAGAAAACGAATAAACCAATCAATGAAATACTATTTAGCTACACAGGCATGTCTTTTAGATTTATTTACATTCTCTGGAATATAAATGTATAGAAACAACCGTGGCCACAAGGTGAGAGATCAGTTTTTATATTGATTGTTACATAGAACTGATCCCCCATTTTATGTACGCAGTATAATTTATTGACGTTTGATAAAACATAGAAAACGAATCAACCAATCAGTGAAACACTGATTGATTACGCAGACATGTTTTTCAGATTAATTTTACATTCTCTGGAATATAAATTCATAAAAAATTCCGTAGCCATAAAGTGAGGGATCAGTTTTTAAATTGATTGTTACATAGAATTGATCCCTCACTTTATATGCGCATTATAATTTCTTGTCTCTTGATAAACCATAAAAAACGAATCAAACAATCAGTGAAATACTGATTAGTTACTACAGTTATGTCTTTTAGATTTATTTACATTCTCTGGAATATATATGTATAGAAACAACCGTGGTCACAAAGTGAGAGACCAGTTTTTATATTGATTGTTACATTGAACTGATACCCCACTTTATATACGCAGTATAATTTATTGTCTTTTAATAAACTATAAAAAACGAATAAACCTATCAATGAAATTCTGATTAGCTACACAGGCTTATCTTTTTGATTTATTTACATTCTCTGGAATATATATGTATAGAAACAACCGTGGTCACAAATTGAGAGACCTGTTTTTATACTGATTGTTACATAGAACTGATCCCCCACTTTATATACGCAGTATAATTTATTGCCTTTTGATAAATCATAGAAAACGAATCAACCTATCAGTGAAATACTGATTGGTTACGCAGACAAGTCTTTCAGATTTATTTACATTTTCTGGAATATAAATTCATAGAAAATAACGTAGCCATAAAGCGAGGGATCAGTTTATAGATTGATTGTCATATAAGATAAATATACAGAAACCACCGTGGCCACAAAGTTAGGGATCAGTTTTTATATTAATTGTTACATAGAATTGATCCCTCTATTTATATACGCATTATAATTTCTTGTCTCTTGATAAACCATAGAAAACGAATCAACCAATCAGTGAAATACTGTGGTTACTCCAGGCATGTCTTTTAGATTTATTTACATTCTCTGGAATATAAATGTATAGACACTATCCTGACCACAAAATGAGGGATCAAGTTATGTATTTATTGTTATAAATAATTGATCCCCCACTTTATATACACATAATTTCTTGACTGTTGATAAGCTGTAGAAAAAGAATCAATGGAATACTGATTAGCTACCCAGACATGTATTTTAGATTTATTTACATTTTCTGGAATATAAATGTATAGAAACTACTCTGGTTACAAAGTGAGGGATCAGTTTATATATTGATTGGAAGAGAGAATTGATCCCCAACTTTATATGCACATTATCATTTCTTATTTATTTACACAATTTGCATTATTCAGACTGCGATCTTCATCTTTGTTGGCATATTCACGACGTATCAAAGATCGGATTACAATCTTGGTGTTTGCAATTGGTTTTCTTTATCACTCCCTTTTACTCGTTCCCATATTGTATTCATTTCTATGCTTGGTCGGTTTAAGAAATTTTTCTGGCCCAGCTTATGAGCTGATTCCTTAAGTTTTCGTATTTTACAGTATGAAGGTGTCATCTACGTATCTCAAGCATATAACTGGCTTTAATTATGTGGATTCTAATGCCAACTCTTCGATGTAGTCTATGTATATGATAGCCATTCCTGGGGATAATGGCGAGCCCATTGGTAACCCTTCATTCTGCCGAAGTTTGTTGTTTGTGTACAATATACCCAAGTAATAAAAATAAAGGATTCGGCTAAAAATTCCGGTAACCTAAAGAAGGTCGGAGCGTACAAAGACCGAAAAGTTGTGAATATCACAACAAAGATACTTTCTACTTTCTTTTGTCAGTTCGATTCTGATCTTCTTTTCCCGTCAGAACATGGGCGATAATGGCTCTCCATGACGTTCTATCCCTTGTGGCTTCTTGGTATCAGAGTTCGAATTAAAATCTTGGTGTTTGTAGTCGGTTTTCTTTATCATTCCGTATTACTGGTTCCCATATTGTATTCATTACTATGCTTGGCCGGCTTAGGAGATTTTCCTGGTCTAACTTATGAGTTGATTCCTTAAGTTTTCGTTATTTCCAGTGATCTAAACTTATTTATAATTGGAAATTTGTGTGTGTGTGTATGTGTGTGTGTGCGTCCGTTACCTATAGACTCCGAAACGGCTGAACCGATTTTCTTGAAAATTTACACAGTTGTACTATAAGCGTCTGCGAGTGTTCTTAACTAGGTTTTGTGTCGAGGTACCCCCGATAAATATCAAAAATCGAAAATCGAAAAAATCAGGTTATAGAAGGATTGGTTCGATTTTAATCAAATTTTATACACCCATAGACAAAGACATAAGAAACGATATTCAGAAGTTTCAAGGTTGCAGTTCTTACAATAGTGCAGAAAATCGATAATATATATATATATATATATATATATATATATATATATATATATATATATAAAAGGCAAGATGTTTGTGTGTGTGTCTGTTTATCTGCCTGTATGTCTTTTTTTTTCAGCCCTTTTATTTTAGTTTTTGCTTCAGGTTTGGCTCTAAGTAGGTATAATTGTAGTTCTTAGTCTCAGCAATGATACCATTTACTCAGAGGACATATTTAGCCTTCAAAATTCAGTTTACGACGAGAAAAAAAACTTATTTGATATCGATACCAGGAAATCAAAATGTAACTTACATCCATTCATTTTTCTTTCAGTCTACAGTTTCGCTTTAACTGGAAACAACTATTGCTTTTTAGTCTTTCGTGCCAACGTCCAAAGAGTCTGAGCTCCAGGACCATGGATTAGTTTTAAAGCTTTCATTACACCCGAGCAACGCCGGGCTATACTGCTAGTATATATATATATATATAACTTGAATGCATTGCGATTGATTTTGCTATAAGATTGAATTGAAAATCAGGAAGAAACAGATTTTCAGTGGTTAAAAAGGAAGGTGAGCATTACTGATAGAATAGGTCTATTATATGTTTTTATTATAGGAATGCATTTAAAATGAGGAAGAAAAGGGTTGTCAGTGGTCAGGAATTAATCATAGAAGCATTACATGTACAATGTAAATTTGTTACAAATGATTTTAATAAGTTTTTCATAATTCCTATACTGTGTAGTACTTACCAATGATTGACTATTTCTGATAACAGTAAAAAAAAATATACGAATGAAAATAGGAATACTTTGCAACCTAGGAAGAAAGGGATTGTCAGTGGTCAGGGATAAAATCTTCACTAACTGATTAAAGTTATTATATCAGTTAGGTGCCATACGTGAAATACACTTGGGTGATCATGTCTCGAAAGAGACATGACTGACCGGGCAGATGGTTATCCCGCAGTAGGTAGCCATTACTTTCTGAAGCCAGCTCAAAACTATAGAACACAATCTGTCCTGTTATTTGGCTCATAACTAGAGGGAGAAGATATGTATTATATTATTAAGTAATAATTAAGGGGGGTCAGTTTATTACTTCATAACAAAAGAAAAATGATCCCCCACTTTATGACCAGTAGATGCCTTAATCATGTTTCTAAATATTATATTCAGTCAGTCAATTAAGTGCCATACGTGCTACACACTTGGGCAATCATGTATCGAAAGAGACATGACTGACTGGGCAGATGATTATCCCGCAGTAGGTTGCCATTACTTTCTACGGTAGCCTGGTTGCCAGTCAAAACTATAGAACCCAATCTATCCTGTTATTTAACCCATAACTGGAGAGAAGAGACGGATTAATACCTTTCCTAAGGATATTTGCGCGTATGTGAATGCAAGGAATTCAACTGGAATTCGAACGCGGCTCCTCGATTACTCATACTGATAGAATAGGCCTATTATATCTGCATTGCTAATGATTTTAGTATAGGAATGCACTTGAGACCTGGAAAAAAGGGGATTGTCAGTGGTCAGGAATGAATGCAAGAATTACTGATAGAATAGGCCTATTATAAAAGCATTGCTAATGGTTTTGTGGTAGGACTGACTTGAAAATCAATAAAGAGTAAATATATAATACACTTTATTCGGGCAATCTCCATTCTCCTGATAGCGAGAAAGAAAGGTGGCGCAGCCAAGTAAAATGCTCCGATAAGAAAAGATAAATATGATAGGAAATTGCTTGAAAGTTGGCATGGCTATCTTTCATCTTGGGTGCGCTTTATCTTAATCGGCACAGACATCTTCGAAAGGATGGAGAATGACACATCGATGATAGACAAATCATTCCATTTATGGCAACGGTTGCTCGACACAGCCTCAACCACTTGTATCGCCTTGGAGATGACTGGGGCTGACGGCCCTATCACTTTGAAACACCAGTTATCGTACGTCACTTCGAGTGTGGTTAGAACCTAAGTGGGTAACCACTTGGGAACACCATGTGCTGTAGGCTTGGATGTGGGTATGACATCAGGGACTTACGGACACATCTCGTTGAAACACCGGTTCCAGTACAATCACTGAAGTAAAGCAACGTCAAACCTGGTCAGTACTTAAATGGGTGACCGCTTGGGAATACCATGTGCTGTAGGCTTGGATGTGGGTATGACATCAGGGACTTACGGACACATCTCGTTGAAACACCGGTTCCAGTACAATCACTGAAGTAAAGCAACGTCAAACCTGGTCAGTACTTAAATGGGTGACCGCTTGGGAATACCAGGTGCTGTAGGCTTGGATGTGAGTATGACATAAGGTGCTTGCGGACACATCTCGTTGAAACACCGGTTCCATTAAAATCACTGAAGTAAAGCAACGTCAAACCTGGTCAGTACTTAAATGGGTAACCGCTTGGGAATACCAGTTGCTGTAGGCTTGGATATGAGTATGATATAATGGGCTTACGGACACATCTCGTTGAAACACCGGTTCCAGTACGATCACTGAAGTTATCAACGCCATACCTGGTCAGTACTTAGATGGGTGGCCTCTGTGAATACCAGGTGCTGTAGGCTTGGATGTTAGTAAGACATAATGTGCTTACGGTTAGTAAGCTCGTCTAGCTAGAATCATTATAACTAAATAGTGAGTTCGATCCTCACTGGGCACCCCCTACTTTTGGCCGTATGTCACGTCTAAGATACGCTTACAAAATCAACTTTCTCCAGATTTGAGTGTTGAGCGCAGGGCTAACAACTCTACCCCATAAAAAACAGTTTGTTACGGAAACTGCAAAAACGCTACCCTACACACTACTGGGTGAAACGGAAAGGTTTTTGTTTTTAATCTTCAAAAATCTAAATGCAATGTCAATCACTATTGATCGTCTTTCTGATTATTTTTTTTCCTCTCGCCCATTATTAATGTTCTAATTCTTCCACACCTTCTAACACCTTGAGTTTTAGTGACTTGAATGCCTTGGATGGGGTCATACCGATTTAATAGAAAACATTTCTTTCGTTTTTTCTTTTCTCCAGATCTAGCCTTTTCTTTCTTTTGCATTTTCAGTAGCGACTTGCGTCTTAGTTGCTTTCATAGAGGTGAATTTATTTAAAAAAATAAAATAAAAATAGAGTGAATTCTAAAAATCCTAATGGTGCCATGTAACCCAATATGTTTTGTAAGATTATCGGGTTTTCTGATGACATCAAATAGTATTTTTTTTAATCGTTTCATACAAAGCAAGGCGGCACAACCGTTGATGCGCAGGGGGCTACATAAGTGTAAAAGTTTAGTCAGGAGGAGAGCGACGAGCAAAACGAACCAGTTACAGGGGGAGAAAGAGAAAGAGCAAGAGAAGGATATGAACACAGGTGTGAAGACAGTTGCGAAGGTAGAGAGAAAGGAAAAGTACAAGATATACGGGGTGATGTAGAAAGGACTGGAATCAAGTGGATAAGAAATGGGTATTGGCATTGCATTTAAATTCCTGGAGGTTTTATCCCTGATGAAAGCAAGTATATGGAAGGGAGTTCCACAGGCGGGAAGTGTGAGAAAAGAAGCTGATGGAGTAGAATTATCGGCTGTATTTGGTTGATCTAACTGTAAATGGGTGGGGCTTTGTTCTTGTGGCGGGGGCACCAGTACAAAAAAAAACTTGTAAAGTGGTGCATGAACCTTCTTATAAGCTCCACGATCATGTAGCAAATTTGTGCAAAGTGGATTCCATAACCAGTGCAGTGATAATTGTAACGGCCACCTTTGATGAGATCGGTTCTAGTTTGAGCTAAAGAGGGATAGGCTGTGTCAAATCTCACCATTTATACTACAAATGAATACATAGTTCGCGTTCGAACCCAAATTTGTGGAGGGAACTTGTCAGGTGTCCAGCTGCGAATTAAGTCTGCAACTGCCAGTCATGGGCTGCTGCTGCTGATGATTTATAAGGTTAAAAAAAACTTTTACCCCCAGAAGATTTGCACAGTTCAATCAAAAGCTCTTCCTAAAATTTTGCCTTGTACCAAACTTAACTAACATAAGGAGATATCCGTCAATGCTACATTCCCGTTCTTTTCTTTAGTTTTTTTTTTACTCTGGAGAACGGGTAAACACCGTGTGAAAAACACAACGCCAAAATTTTGAAATCCGTAAAAGTATTATTAAAAAACACTGCTTTTTGCCATGAGGAATTTATTTCTGACTTTTACATAAGGTTTTTTCGTCAAAGTTCAGCAATTCTCGACTCGTCTAACGACATTGGTGAAAAAAAGGGAATAGGTTTCAAGTGGCAGGAATATCTTTGTTTTATCTGACAAAGGAGAAAAATTCCAGAAAAAATTGTTTTATTTTGTGGTAATTTAAAAAGAAAATGCTTCCTCTTCTCTCTTTATTTTAAATTCTGTCTTGTTTTTTATTAGCATCTATCTATCTATCTATCTATCTATCTATCTATCTATCTATCTATCTATCTCATCTCAGTCTGTCCATATCTATCTATCTATCTATCTATCTATCTATCTATCTATCTATCTATCTATCTATCTATCTATCTCAGTCTGTCCATATCTATCTATCTATCTATCTATCTATCTATCTATCTATCTATCTGTCTGTCTATCTCAGTCTGTCCATATATATATATCTATCTATCTATCTATCTATCTATCTATCTATCTATCTATCTATCTATCTATCTCAGTCTGTCCATATCTATCTATCTATCTATCTATCTATCTATCTATCTATCTATCTATCTATCTATCTATCTCAGTCTGTCCATATCTATCTATCTATCTATCTATCTATCTATCTATCTATCTATCTGTCTGTCTATCTCAGTCTGTCCATATATATCTATCTATCTATCTATCTATCTATCTATCTATCTATCTATCTATCTATCTATCTCAGTCTGTCCTATCTATCTATCTATCTATCTATCTATCTATCTATCTATCTATCTATCTATCTATCTATCTATCTATCTCAGTCTGTCCATATCTATCTATCTATCTATCTATCTATCTATCTATCTCAGTCTGTTCATATTTATCTATCTATCTATCTATCTATCTATCTATCTATCTATCTATCTATCTATCTATCTATCTAATCTTTATTTATCTTTTTGCTTTAGTTTTCCTGTCTTACTCTGTTGTCACTTTCTTCTTTATTCGTCGATTTTGCTTTACTTCTTCCCTTTCTTCTGCTTCCAGGTTCATTCTTTCTTTCTTTCTTTCTTTCTTTCTTTCTTTCTTACAATTTGCTCAATTCTTTCTTTCTTTGCCTTTTTTCTTTAATTCTTTACCTTCTTTTTCTGTTCCCTAATTATTCTTTCTTTCTTTCTTTCTTTCTTTCTTTCTTTCTTTCTTTCTTTCCTTCCGACAATTTGTTTAATTCCTTCTTTCTTTATTCGTGTATTTTGCTTTACTTCTTCCCTTTCTTCTGCTCCCAGTTTCTTTCTTTCTTTCTTTCTTTCTTTCTTTCTTTCTTTCTTATAATAATCCCATTTCTTTCTTTCTTTCTTTTTTTCTTTCTTTCTTTTTTTCTTTCTTTCTTTCTTTTTTTCTTTCTTTCTTTCTTTCCCACAATTTGTTTAATTCCTTCTTTATTTATTCGTCTATTTTGCTTTACTTCTTCCCTTTCTTCTGCTCCCAGGTTCTTTCTTTCTTTCTTTCTTTCTTTCTTTTCTTGCAATTTGCTCAATTCTTTCTTTCTTTTCCTTTTTTCTTTAATTCTTTACCTTCTTTTTCTGTTCCCTAATTATTTTTTCTTTCTTTCTTTCTTTCTTTCTTTCTTTCTTTCTTTCTTTCTTATAATAATCCCCTTTTCTTTACTTTCTTTCTTTCTAGTCATGTTGTTTCACCTTTTCATTTGATTCCTCTTCATTTAGTCTTCTTGTTCTTCTCATCATCTTTCTTTCCATTTTCCAAATCTGAGACAAACCATTTTCTAACTCATCTTCCATTTATTTTTTTTTTTGCTTCATTTTTTTTCTCGATATTCCAAGCAACTTCATTTCATTCCCCCACCCGTCGTAACCGACACGCCTTTTTGTGCCATTGCACCTCCAGTGCTCCGTTCCTGGCTTCCGAATCACGCCTGTTGTCGCTAAGAACTCAGTCGAGCACTTAAAAAGAAACTGCGCTTGATACGGAGCTGAGATAAAGCCTCCATTGGGAAATTACGCCAGAGTAATAAGAATTGAATTGAAGTATTTCCCCGCCTTTTTTAGCGTCACGTGGTTTCATTCCTGTTGCTCCTTCAAGTCAGTGAACATCTCGGTTTATCTTCCTATACTTCAAAAATTTCTTTTTCTTTTTTCGTTTTTCTTCGTTCTTTTTCATTTTATATTTTTTTTATCTTTCTTTTTTTTTCTATGTATTTTATCTTTCTTTCCTTCTCGTTTCTAACTTTTTTTCATTCATCAGTTTCTTTTCCTTTTTCTACCTTTTTGGTATGTTTTCTTCATAGTTTTACGTTTTGTTTTCCTTCTTTTTATCTTTGTTGAAATACATGTCTCCTTATTCACCATCACTTTCATTTGTCATACCCGTTACGCCTTTTTTCTTCACTTTTGTCGTTTCTTTTTCTTTTTTACTTACTTTCGCTATTTTTCTTTCATTTTTCTTTCTTTTTTTTTCTATTTTTCATTCATTATCTCCTCTTTTTTTCATTATTTTTACCTTTCTTTAAAATTTTTGTTTCTTTCATTATTTTTCTCTTTCATTTTTCTTCATTATTTTTCTTTCTTCTATTATTTTTCTTTCATTCATTATTTTTCTTTCTTACGTTCACGTTTTTCGACTGCCCCTTTTTTCTCTCTTCTCGCTCCTTTTTAACTTTTCTTCTCTCTTCTCTTTCCTTTCTCCATTCTTTTTCTTTCTACTTCCTCTTTCTTTCTCTCTTCTCTTTTCTTTCTCCATTCTCTTCCTTTTTACTTCCTCTTTCTTTCTATATTCTCTTTCTTTCTCCATTCTCTTTCTTTCTACTTCGTCTTTCTTTCTTCTTCTTTCTTTCTACCTTCTCTTTCTTTCGAATTCTTCTTTCTTTCTATCTTCTCTTTTCTTATTCTCTCCTCTTTCTTTCTATATTCTTTTTCTTTCTCCATTCTCTTTCTTTCTTTCTTTCTTTTTTTCTTTCTTTCTTCTCTTTTCTTTTGCTCTCCTCTTTCTTTCTATATTCTTTTTCTTTCGCCATTCTTTCTACTTCGTCTTTCTTTCTTTCTTTCTTTCTTTCTTTCTTTCTCTTTCTACTTCTTTCTTTCTATCTTCTCTTTTCTTTTTCTCTCCTCTTTTCTCTTTCTTTCTCCATTCTCTTTCTTTCTACTTCGTCTTTCTTTCTTCTTCTTTCTTTCTACCTTCTCTTTTTTTCGAATTCTTCTTTCTTTCTATCTTCTCTTTTCTTATTCTCTCCTCTTTCTTTCTATATTCTTTTTCTTTCTCCATTCTCTTTCTTTCTTTCTTTCTTTCTCTTTCTACTTCTTTCTTTCTATCTTCTCTTTTCTTTTTCTCTCCTCTTTTTTTCTTTTTATATTCTCTTTCTTTCTTTCTTTCTTTTCTTTTTCTCTCCTCTTTCTCTCTCTATTTTTTTCTTTCGCCATTCTTTCTACTTCGTCTTTCTTTCTTTCTTTTTTTCTTTCTTTCTTTTTCTTTCTTTTTCTTTCTTTCTTTCTATCTTCACTTTTCTTTTTCTCTTCTCTTTCTTTCTTTCTATATTCTCTTTCTTTCTACCTTCTCTTTCATTCCGTTCTTTCTTCTCTTTCACGTTTCATTCTATTGTTCTCCGTCTTATTTCGTTCATTTCTCCTTCTTCACTTTTTCAAACATTATCCTTATTTTGACTTCTTATTTGTTTTCATTTACCCTGTCTATCATACTAGATCGTGTTTTTCTTTTCTTTTCCCGATCATTTCATATCAACAAGGCGATAAAGCCACTACGACACAAGAAGGTTACTGAGCTTGAAGAAAACAGAGAAAGTTATTGAGAAAAATAAAAGGGGGGTAATGCAAGGAGACAGATGGCGTCGAATGACGTTAATTTAAATTTTGAAGATAATTGTTGATGGTAAAAGTTTGAAGATTGTCTCATGGTCTAGAAGAAACTATTAAAATAGAACTTACGCTTCAAACTGGCAATTTCAACATGAAAATAATGAAACCTAGCTTGAGTACAAGTCTTACATTCATGACGTATATATACCAAGCAAAAATGCTAATCAGAATAATTGATATAAAAGTTAATAAATTTCGCTCAAAATCAGGCGGTAGGATATTAAGACAAGCAATTACAGGGTGTAGAAGAATTTGGGACAGAAACATTAATAATGAGAGAAAAGAGGAAAAAGTAACCAAGAGAAAAGTAGATAACGATTGACATTGAATTTATATTTTTCTTTTAATCCGTGTCACCCCATGCAAGTAAGTAAAGCCACTAAGACAAAAGGGGTTACAGGGTGGAGAAGGATCAGGAACAGAAACATTAATAATGAGAGAAAAGAGGAAAGAGTAACCAAAAATACAGCACATAGCGATTGACATTCAGTTAAGTGCCATACGTTATATACGCTTTGGGAGATCATGTCTCGAAAGAGACATGACTAACTGGGCAGAAGATTATCCCGCAGTAGGTTGCCATTGCTTTCTGTGGTAGACTGGTGAATTATATTATTATATTAATAAGTACTAATTAGTGGAGGATCAGTTTAATACTTCATGACAATAGAAAACCGATCACCCACTTTATGCCCAGTAGAAGCCTTAATCATGTTTCTATTATATTCAGTAGGTCAGTTAAGTGCCATACGTGATACACGCTTGGGCGATCATGTCTCGAAAGAGACATGACTGACTGGGCAGAAGATTATCCCGCAGTAGGTTGCCATTTCTTTCTGCGGTAGACTGGTGAATTATATTATTATATTAATAAGTAGTAATTAGTGGGGGATCAGTTTATTACTTCATGACAATAGAAAACCGATCACCCACTTTATGCCCAGTAGAAGCCTTAATCATGTTTCTATTATATTCAGTCAGTCAGTTAAGTGCCATACGTGATATACGCTTTGGGTGATCATGTCCCCAAAGACATATGACTGACTGGGCAGAAGATTATCCCGCAGTAGTTTGCCATTGCTCTCTGCAATAGACTGGTTGCCAACCAAGGCTATAAAACCCAATCTGTCCTGTTATTTAACTCATATCTGGAAGGAGAAGAGATAGATTATATTACATTATTATATTAAGTATTATTTGTGGTGGATCAGTTTATTGCTTCATAACAATAAAAAAACCGATCCCCCACTTTATGCAAAGTAGAAGTTTCAATTATATTTCTATTATATTCAGTCAGTTAAGTGCCATACGTGATACACACTTTGGGTGATCATGTCCCCAAAGACATATGACTGACTGGGCAGAAGATTAGCCCGCAGTAGGCTGCCATTGTTTTCCGCGGTAGACCGGTTGCCAGCCAAGGCTATAGAACCCAATCTATTCTATTATTTAAATATGGAGGGAAGAGACGGATTAATACATTTCCCAATAGTATTTGTACGTAAGTGAATGTAAGGAATTCAACTGGAATTCGAACTCGGCACGCCGATTTGTCGTTCCGAGCCGATATCTACTGCACCACGACGGACATCCGTAAAAATAAGTTTGCTTTGTATTAGAAAGAGCAAATGATCTTATTCCGTCCCTGTCAAGGGGAGTGCTAAAATAATATATTTATAGAAAAGACACCAAGAGGCGATCGAAAAGCGACTGAAGCCGAATCATCCGTTCAAGACTAATCATATTGTTGACCCATCTTTGAACTTTATCAAGTATCACTAGATATATATCGGGAAATATATATCTAGAAATACGGCAGTGAAATTATTCTCAAACATTGTGTACAACGGTTCATTGATAACAGGGCAAGCAGCAAAATGGCAGAACTAAAAATAAGAATTAGCAAGACATTTCTATGTTGTATATCAATTCGACGAAGAATAAAATTTGTTGATAAAAACGTCAACAGGGATATATCGAATATCTAAACTTATTTATAAATGGAACTTTGTTCTGTGTGTGTGTATGTGTGTGTGTCCGTTACCTACAGACTCTGAAACGGTTGAACCGATTTTCTTGAAAATTTACACAGTTGTACTATAAGCGTCTGCGAGTGTTCTTAGATAGGATTTGTGTCGATGTACCCCGATAAATATCGAAAATCGATAATCGAAAAAATCGGGTTATAGAAAGAGTGGTCCGATTTTAATCAAGTTTGATACACTCATAGATAAAGACATAAGAAATGATATTCAGAAGTTTCAAGGTTGTAGTTCTTACAATAGTGCAGATAATTGATTATATATATATATATATATATATATATATATATAAATGGCAAAATGTTCATGTGTGTGTTTGTTTATCTGCCTGTATGTCTGTATTTTCTCAGCCCGTTTTTTAGTTTCTGCTTCGGATTTGGCTCTAAGTAAGTATAATTGTAGTTCTTAGTCTCAGCCATGATCCCATTTACTCAGAGGACTTATTTAGCCTTCAAAATTCAGTTTACGCCGAAAAGAACTTATTTGATATCGATACCAGGAAATCAAAATTTGACTTACATCCATTCATTTTTCTTTCAGTCTACGGTTTCACTTTAACTGGAAACAACTGTTGCCTTTTAGTCTTTCGTGCCAACGTCCAAAGAATCTGATCTCCAGGACCATGGATTAGTTTAAATGCCTTCATTACACCCGAGAAACGCTGGGCTATATTGCTAGTACGAAGTATATTTTGTTCTTTTCTTCGGTGACTTCGTTGTGGAGTGGAGTAGGAGAGGTGGTCGGAGGTAGGCACGAATACATACGAGTTGTCGGTGGCTGGGTTCGCTTCTCTGAACTGAACTCAACTATATTTAGTTGTCCCTCCCAGTAAGGGCAACATGTGACATATGGTCAGTTATGACTGGGATTTCCGGGCTATATGGCCCGGCCAAAAAATGGCTGTCTATTTTTGCCCAGTCGTGCTTCTACCCTTCGGCGGAACCACGACTGGGTTATTGCTCTCTGCTCGGAAGCAGAGAGCGCCCTCCACCCGAAGGCAGAGGGCTGACAGTGTCATTCAGGTTGCAAGGCAAGTCTACAACTGAACAGAACTCAACTGTTGACTGCTGTCTCTCTGATCTATTAAATAGACTCGCTCAACACGTGTTACATCCGCTGCATTTTGTTATAATTCGTGTTGTGACTTTTTTTTTTTTTACTTCTCTTTGTCAAACCAAATTTTAGTATGTACCTGGGTTTTTCCGTTCCCTAGCTGACTTTTAAAAATAACATTTCTTTCTTTTTTTTTTTCATCAAATCTTACAACAAATTGTGAATACACTTCTAGGCGATCTTTATACTGTCTTCTTCTTCTATGTACCTTGTCCTTTCGGGACGTAGGCGATCATATCCTTCCACGTCTCCCTATCCCTGGTGGCTCTTAACACGCTTTTTCCTGTAACATCCCGAAATCCCCGTTCTGTCATCCACCTACTCAGGCCATTCAAATATGTTATCCGCTGCTTTCCCCCGTCTCTTTCCCCCTCTATCTGACCTGTTAGTATCAGGTTCTCCAAGCCCTCTTTTCTCATTGCATGTCCCAGGAACTACAACTGTTCGTTCCTAATACTCAGTATTAATTTCCTTTTTGTTTCCATCCTTTCCAAAACGTTATTATTACTCCCATGCTCGATCCATGATATCCGCAGCATCCTTCTGTAGAACCACATTTCAATATATATATGTATGTATTATTAACCAGTTATTGCTAAGAATTAAATATTAAATTAGATTAGTATACAGTTTTATTAAAAAGTACTCAATACATATATAATGTAGAGCTCTTATATATTTTCATTTGGAAGTCAGTCGACTACGTTTAAAATTTTAAAACAACTGAAGTTTTGAAAATAAGGAAAGAGTTTTTCATAAATTGTAAACACTTTCATCCTTTCTGGTGAGTTTATATCACGAGATTACTTCTAATTTTTCGCTAAGTTACTTTTCTTGTTCTGAATATAAAATTATGGCTAACTTTTCTTCCTGGCACAATCTACATACATCACCATCGTTGTAAGGTTTGGCTTTTTTTTCAAAAACTGTTTTATGTTAAATTTTTTTTTTTCCTTTTAATTTTCACACGTGGTTAGCCAGTTTGGTACGATTCGTAAGGTTTTTCAGCTTGAATGTAGACCTGTGATTATAGCAGCTGTATTTAAATATTTTATCAGTACACCGTAAGTTGCTATTTAAATATTTTATCAGTACACCGTAAGTTGCTATTTAAATATTTTATCAGTACACCGTAAGTTGTTATTTAAATATTTTATCAGTACACCGTAAGTTGCTATTTAAATATTTTATCAGTACACCGTAAGTTGCTATTTATATATTTTATCAGTACACCGTAAGTTGTTATTTAAATATTTTATCAGTACACCGTAAGTTGTTATTTAAATATTTTATCAGTACACCGTAAGTTGCTATTTAAATATTTTATCAGTACACCGTAAGTTGTCCATCTGTATCCCGGATTTCTGCATTGTAAATAATTCCTTCTGTTTTACAAACTCCGTTTAATGGGAATTTGTTTTTGTCTCTGCAGTGACATTTTTCATTAAAATGCACTTTTTTTAAATTTCCAGTGTTTTTTTTGTTTTTTTTTTTATGTAATTTTTAATTACAAGTACAGCATAATAATCCATGTTCGCCTACGTCCCGAAAGGACATGGGAAATTATGATGAAATGTAGCATCTGTAGTGATTCAGAATTTGAACAGAATTCGTCGTATTCAATTGACACGAGAAGAAGTGAAACACAGAAATGAACATATCCTGATATTGAACGTAGAACAAAAAGATTTTGAACTACTTGACACCCCTGAATAATAGAATCACCCAAGATTAAGATTCGCAGGCAGATTTCATATGTAAACTTCAATTAATATATATATATATATATATATATATATATATAATAGATTTTACTAATAGATTCTGATTTTAGTTCTACATATTTATATTTTATATAATAACAGATTTTATAATAGATTCTGATTTTAGTTCTACATACGCAGAAAGAAAGAAAAATTAAAATTAAATACATACAGGATCGGGTTAAATAGGGACTTAGGTGTTTTGAATCTTTATAAATATTTCAATAGTGAAACATTTTTTTAGATACACTTAAAAGGTTTTTCTTTGAAACAACATTTATAAGTATTATTAAAGATAGGTTTGTGTTTACAAAAAATTTAAAAAATCTGTCGCTTTCTGTGTCACGTGATGTAAACAATCTCTCCACGAACGCTCATCGCTCATTGAAATCATTTGTTTCTGACGAAAGGCCGAGGACGGTCTGAAATATCATATATAATAATAGAAATAAATAAATGCTGTCAAAAAATACATTTTTCAACTTACAACATATATATATATATATATATATATATATATATATATATATATAAAAATTGTTGGTACCCTACTGCCGAGTGGAAGAACTGATTCCCTGAATGCCCGTATACCAGACTCTAGAGTCGGGATGCTGAAAGTAACATTATTCAGCTAAGTGACAAACCTTTTACTTATATATATATATATATATATATATATATATATATATATATATATATATATATATCAGTTAAAGATCAAGTGTAGATCAACTATGTATTGTAATCTGACCTGATAATAAGTTAAAGAACAAATCGGTAACGTATATGTAACAAGTTTCACTTTTATTAAAGTTTTGTTAGAGATGGAGAGAAAACACAGACACACACAGAGACACACACAGATACATATATATATATATATATATATATATATATATATATATATATATATATAAATTATAAATGATATTTTAGAACATGTGGATAATTTTTCTATATATATCCACGACAAAGGTGCGTTTGTTTCGATATTGAAACTTCAATGTCTCATCAAGCGGCGTGAAAAGTAATGGAAAGCCTCTTTCCATATATTTTTTTTAATTTTGTTAGAGGTATTGGTGGGGGTTTCTACAGTTACGGAGGTTGTTATTATGTGCCGGACTGGTATTAGTGTTGGAGTTATTTTTGTTGTGTGCTTTTAACATTTTGTTGTTATGTACTTTAATTATTTTTTCTAGATTATTGGAGCTGCTATAGCTTAGTTTAATTGTATTTTTATCGAAAAGAAACCCTAACCAATGCCCCATGACTAAAACATCAGTAATCCGAATCTCATCCGAAAACTTCAGTTATCCGAATCTCATCTGAAAACTTCAGTTATCCGAATCTCATCCGAAAACTTCAGTTATCCGAATCTCATCCGAAAACTTCAGTTATCCGAATCTCATCCGAAAACTTCAGTTATCCGAATCTCATCCAAAAACATCAGTTATCCGAATCGCATCCAAAAACATCAGTTATCCAAATCTCATCCGAAAACTTCAGTTATCCGAATCTCATCTGAAAACTTCAGTTATCCGAATCTCATCAGAAAACTTCAGTTATCCGAATCGCATCCAAAAACATCAGTTATCCGAACCTCATCCAAAAACATCAGTTATCCGAATCTCATCCGAAAACTTCAGTTATCCGAATCGCATCCAAAAACCTCAGTTATCCGAATCTCATTCAAAAACATTACTATATACAAATTTACATTATTTACAAAAACCCTACTTATATACAATAAATATCCTGTACTGAATACGCATCCTAACCCCTAACCTCTTCCCCTACGAAATTCTAAAAGATATAGTCAAGTCACAAGATATATATAAATAAAACTCACAATCCCCACACCAAAATTCTAAAGGTCAAACAGTAGTACTTATTCCCTTATCACTAAACCCCCACCACGTACACAAATTGACTAGATATCAGAATAGAATTTTAAAATTAAAAATTTAATAGAAAAAACGGTTTCCAAACTATAATCTAATTAATAATTAAAAATATAAATTTAATAGAAAAAATATATTCCCTAAATCCAAAGTTAAGATTAAATATAAAAACTTACATTAATTATAAAGAATCTGCTTAAATAAAAATATCCGGCGCCACCTACTACCGGATCTTCTAAAAAATCCAAACGATATAGTCTAGTCACTAGATAATAACAACTTACAAGGTTAAATCTGTCTAGAAATCAAAGACTCTCATTAATCAACCACTTTAAAAAACACCCTCTACAAAAATTCCAACGGTCAGAGACTTATTCCCCTATCACTAACAACCACCAACACCTCTAACAAAACTAAAATATAAGGAAAGAGGATTTCCATTACTTTACACACTGCCTGATGAGACATTGACGTTTCAATGTCGAAACAAACGTACCTTTGTCGTGGATATATATAGAGACATTATGTACATGTTCTAAAATACAATTTATAATAAATATTCACAGCTCTACATATTATATATCGAGCACTGTTTTAAATTAATGTTTTCGATTTCGACGTTGTAAATTTTTCTTCGTTCCTTATTCACTCGGATATATATATATATATTTTTCTTCGTTCCTTATTCACTCGGATATATATATATATATATATATATATATATATATATATATATATATATCCGAGTGAATAAGGAACGAAGAAAAATTTACAACGTCGAAATCGAAAACATTAATTTAAAACAGTGCTCGATATATAATTTAGAGCTGTGAATATTTATTATAAATTATAGTTTAGAACATGTAAAAGCTGGTCTTAAAGACTGAAATCATCATACAAAGGATGTGATGGAATGCAGATGTCTTATTAAAGGCCATGATGTTCCAGATACTAAGGACACATTTGGATTTAGAAAACCTAAAAACCGTATATATATATATATTGAGTTCAGTTACTAAGTTTAATGGGTTAATAATATGGGGCAAATTAATGGGACGTCATCTAATTAATGGGACGTCATCTAATTAATGGGACGTCATAAGCTTAAATAAGTAGAATTGTTGGGTATAGTATATTTATATATATATATATATATATAATACAACTCCCTTCTCACATTCATTGAGAATATCAGGTATAATATGTTTATTTATATAAATAAATATAAATATATATAGATAATTTAAATATATATACATATAAATATATTTATATATTTAAATGCATTTATATATAAATATTTATTCATAAATATCTATATACATATATAAAGCTGTTTTTATATAAATCATAAAATATTATTGCAATATTATATTATTATAATGAACATGCACTGAGAACATCAAACCCCAGGGAAAGTTTACTAATTACCAAGGCAACGTCACTTGGAAAAATGCGATGTACCAAAATCTTCCTCTCGTTTTTTAGAGCCAAAATTTTGCGACGACCAATATCGCATACTAGCAACAGACAGCAAAACCGATTAATACTTAAACCCTACGATCTATGTCACAATAGCAGATGAAAAGAGATCAGTTGACGAATCTCATCAAAAAACATCACTAATCCGAATGGCATCGAAAAACATCACTAATCCGAATGGCATCCAAAAACATCAGTAATCCGAACCTCATCCGAAAACTTCAATTATCTGAATCTCATCCAAAAAACATCACTAATCCAAATGGCATCTAAAAACATCAGTAATCCGAATCTCATACGAAAATTCAGTTATCCGAATCTCATCCAAAAACATCACTGATCCGAATCTCATGTAAAAACATCAGTAATCCGAATCTCATCCAAAAACATCAGTAATCCAAATTGCATCCAAAATCATCAGTAATCCAAATCTCATTCAAAAATATCAGTTATCCGAATCTCATCCGTAAACATCAATAATCCGAATCTCATCTGAAAACATCAGTAATCCGAATCTCATCCGAAATCTTCAGTTATCCGAATCTCATCCAAAAACATCACTAATCCGAATCTCATTCGAAAGCTTCAGTAATCCGAATCTCATGTGAAAACTTTAGTCATCCGAATTTCATCCAAAAACTTCTCCAAATACAAACATACCATTGAAACTGATGTTTTACGTTTAGGCCTAAAATTTGCCACAGAACTAAAGAAATATGACACAATCACCCTTATGACCAAAAACCATAATTTCAACCACACTGACTAGGAAGAGTTTTTTTGTCTGTGGCATATTAGCAGCAGCCTTCACTAGTAACATTGAAAATACATTATCCTGGAGATGTATACAGGCATTAAAAACTTATCTCAGGAGAGAAATATCATCATTACCAAATCCGACAATGGAGAAGGTCTAGTAATAATGGACTAAGATATCTACAGTGAAAATTAGACTCCATTTTACAACACTTTTGAACAAAAGTAAGAACAAAAAATAAACAATTCATTACAAAATTTCAACAAAATATTTAACAAATCTATTAAAAAATGAAAAGGAATCTTGATCTAAATGACTAGAATATCACCCCACTATACCCACATTATATGGCTTACCTAAACCTCATAAATCAAACATTCTGATTAGACATATATATATATATATATATATATATATATATATATATTGCTCCCCATAAAGTAGCTCTGTCTCTAAAATGATTACATCATTCTTAGGCGCCATTAGCACTACATTGAGTTGAAGGAAAAACGAAGAAAAGTTTTGCAACAAAATAACGCATATTTAGTCGAATAAATATACTTTGTTTTGCATTTTAATTTCCCTTAAACTTCAGCCTGATTGCTTAGCGTTGTTTAGAATGTGAAAACTACCCACTATGGAATTAATTTGTGTTCTAATATCATAGTCAGTCACGGATTAAAACATGAAAAAAAAAATTCTTTTTATAAACATTTCAGAACATTACTACAATATTCATAGCTGATTCTATTAATTGACGGCTTAAGCCTTTTTATGAATATTTTACTTAGATCACTGGTGCCCCCTAAATACGCATTTGCACGAGATACTAGATTAGCAACTAGATCCCACCCTTTTACAGTGAAACCGATAAAATGCAGCCGTAACTTCTACTCCAACAGTTTCTTTCCTCGCACTTCCCGACTGTGGAATTCCCTTCCACACGATTGCTTCCCATACGGCTACAATCTCCAGGAGTTTAAATGTAAGGTCAATACACACCTCCTAACACACTAACCTGCTCCCATTCTATCAAGCACTCTTCCCATCTGCCCGACCCTCATCCTCGCTATCCTTACTTATCTGTCACCTTCCTCCTGTCATTCCCTATGTCTAACCACTCCTTTCTCTTTACCTCCCCCTATGTAGCCCCATGCGCAATAGTGGCAGTGGAATGCCTTGCTTGGGGTGAGATGATTAAAAAAAAAAATATTACATCGAGGATCTGTAGTTTGCATTTGTTGTCATCTTGGTGTCGGAAATTTGTGTTGCCAATCATTTTCAAATTGTGAATGTAGACAGAAATGATGTTGTAGATGTCTCAATATAAACGATAGGTCAGATATGTATAATCTAAGACGTCCTGTTAATGTAGATGTTGTAAATCTAACATATATATTTGTTATTTTTTGTTTGTGTTTTGTTGTCGGAAACACATTCTCCCAAAGGAACATTTGTTTAATATATAATGTTGATTTTACGTAATATATCAGTTGATGAGGTGGATTTATTACAGATAATTAAATCATTAGGATTATATTTTTTATTATCTTATTAATTTTAATTTTTATTAGGATCTTCAGGAGATATATTAGTACAAGTGAAATTTTTTATGACTTTTTAATATATATATATGTCAGATTATATAAATTGTAAACATTGTGTCTGCTTATTTTTAATAAAATCCGTTCATACTCACAGATAAGCTTTCACGTATTATAATCGAAAGATGTCAGAAATGAGCTGTAACGTTGACAGATGCTATTATCAATTATTTCTTAATGTTCTTAAGATCTTTCAATCTCCTTCCTTATTGTCAGGTGTGTGAGTTTTTTTAAAATCCTTTTACACCAAGCAAGGCATTCCACTGCCACTATTGTGCAAGGGGTTACATAGAGGAAGGTGATGATAAAGAGTGGTTAGATAAAGGAAATATCAGAAGGAGGGTAATAGACGGGTAGGGATACCGAGGATGAAGGTTGGATAGATGGAAAGAGTGTTTGAGAGAATGGATGCGAGTTAGTGTGTTAGAAGGTGTCTATTGACCTTACATTTAAACTCCTGGAGATTGTAGCTGTCGGAGAAGCAATCATGTGGAAGGGAATTCCACAGGCGGGAAGTGCGAGAAAATAAGCTGTTGGAGTAGAAATTGTGGTTACATTTTATCGGTTTCAATGTAAAAGGGTGGGACCTAGTTAATAATCTAGAATCTCATGCAAATTCGTAACTAGGAGGCACCAGTGATCTAAGTTCGTCAAAGCAGAAGCCATGAAAGTATTTATAGAAGAGACACAGGGAAGCCACGTCACGAGAGACTGCAGATTCTCTGTTGTATTTTGTCAAGAACCCCGAGGAGAACAGCAGGGGCACCCGACCAGATGTGGCAGAAGTATTCAATGCACGGGCTTATAGTAGATTTATATATGTTTAGGATAGATTCAGACAGAAAAAATCTTCCGGACCTTGCACAGAGAACCGATTTTCATAGCAGAGGATTTAGCAATGGATTTGATATAGTCATTCCACTTAAGGTCCGCTGAGAGTGTGAGGCCAAAGAGGCGTAGTGTTTTACTCTCTGGGAGGCAAGCCTGTTCCATGCTAATAGGAGGTAGGTGCGATTGTCTATGATGGTTAATTGATAGCAGATTCGTTTTGGAAGCATTAAAATTTACGAGCCATTTCTTACTCCAGTCCACTACGAATTGGAGGTCCTTTTCAAGCTCGGCAGCGAGATTCGCTTTGTCGCCCACACCAGATTTTTGTTGGAGGCGAGAGTAAACTGTGGTGTTATCGGCGTACAAACCTCCTTGGGATCTTATGGCATCGAGGAGATAATTAATGTAGATCAGAAAAGGTGTAGGACCTAGGATAGAGCCTTGAGGGACACCCGCGTTCGTATGGTAGTTCTGGGAGGTATGTCCGTTTAATACCACCTTCAATGTGCGGTTACAGAGATAAGACTGGATTAGGTCAAACAAATGTCCAGTTATACCACAGCTCCGCAGTTTGCGTAGAAGGCCCGCATGCCATATTCTGTCGAACGCTTTAGAGATATCCAAGGCAACGGTTCGGGCTTCGCCATTCTTGTTGAGAGCCTGGTATATATTCTCGGTGATGGTCGTTACCATATCAGCAGTAGACCTGGTGAAGCGGAAACCATACTGTTTGTCCGAGAGGAGCCTGTAGGCCGTGAGATGCTGAACCACCACGGCGTTGATAATGGCTTCGAACACTTTGCCAAAGATTGGAAGAAGGCTGATAGGGCGGTAATTTGCGGGGTCCAAGTGTTCTTAAATATAGGAACCAAAGACTAAGACTTTATACAGGCAAGAACGCAGGAAACAGATAGGCAGAAGTTGTAGAGCTTAGAAAGGACAGAGGAGAGTTCAGGGGCACATTTCTTCAAGGCAGAGAGCTGACAGTGTCGCAGTTGCAGAGGCAAATGCCAACTGACATTACCGCCGACGGTATTTACCAACCTTCCCACGCAAGGCTAGATATGACACAAGGTCATTTTGTAGTGGGTTTTCTCGGCCATATGGCCCGGCCAAAATATGTCTGTCTATTTTTGCCCAGTCGTGATTCTACCTTTCGGCGGAACCACGACTGAGTTATTGCTCCCTGCACGGAAGCAGAGAGCGCCTTCTACCCGAAGGCAAAGTGCTGGCAGTGTCGCAGTTGCAGAGGCAAATGCCAACTGACATTGCCGCCGACAACACCGTGGTCTTGACACTACCACTATTTGTAATGCATGGAATAGTTCATTTATCATTAAAATGGTGGAGAGCGCCCTAACATATATATATATATATATATATATATATATATATATATATATTACGGAAATTAACGAAGATTAACGAAACTTGGTTATAAAGAAACGACAATTTGAAATGAATTGTTTGAACATTATTTTTTATCGATACTCGTATTTAAGTAGATATTCCGTTTTTAATTCAACAGTATTACGTATTTATAATTACAGGCCTGAATTTTATTACGAAAAGCCCATAAATCTAGAATATAAATGTATAAAAACTAGCAAGGCCACAAATTGAGGGATCGGTTTATATATTGATTATAATATAGATTTGATCCCCCACTTTATGCCCACATCATAATTTCTTATAAACATTTGGCATATATATTCTTCTGTGTGCGCTGTCCTTTCAGCACGTAGGCGATCATGGCTTTCCACATCTCCCTATCCTTGGTGGCTTTTAGCACGCCTTCTCCTGTTACACCACCAAAACCCCGCTCTGCCATCCACTTGCTCAGGCCATTCAAATATGTTATCAGCTGCTTTTCCCTGCCTCTCTTTTCCTCAAACTGACCTGTAAGTATCAGATTCTCCAAGCCTTACTTCTTCATAACATGTCCTAAAAATTTCAGCTGTCTCTTCCTGGTGCTCAGTATTAATTTCGTTTTCGTTTCCATCCTTTCCAAAACCTCATCATTGCTCGCATGCTCGATCCATGATATCCGCACCATCCTTCTGTAGAACCACATTTTAGTTGCTTCAAGTTTTTCTTTCATCTTTGATGATATTGTCCAGCATTCGCTACCATATTGAAGAAGTGACATCCCATAGCAATTGAGTACTCTCTTCAACAACTAGACATGGTCAGTAGAAACGTACGTATTGGACTCAGTGGAAATAAAAAAAGCAACAACCGAGCATTACTAAAAAAAATATTAGACGAGATATCCCTATATATGGGCCGTGGAACAGTGTGTTTTTGGACTCAGTTGAAAAAGGGCGAGAAACAACAGTATAGTCCTAAATATAGAAATTAGAACCACGGGTACACTTCCTTATCAGCGAACCTTGATGTAGGCCTCCGTGTTGGGTAGAACGTCTTGTAAGAAGATGATTGATAGGACACTCATTGATTTGATGATATTGTCCAGCATTCGCTGCTATATTAAAGAACAAAAATTACATAGCAATCCAGAACTCTCTTCAATGTTTCTAGCAAAATTTTTCGGTCACTTAATACTCCGCTCCAATTCTGAAATGCGTCCTTGGCCATTCTAATTCGGTTTCGGATCTCACTGTCGCACTTTCCGTCTTCGTTAGAACACTTCCCAAGTACTTAAATTTTTGCTTGATATTAGTATCCCTGACCTGTAACTGGCATTTTGGGCTCCTCCGTTTGCTGATGACCATACATTCGCTTTTTTTGTAGTTTATTTGTAGTCCTTTCTTTCGACTTTCTTCGTCTACTTTCTTTAGGGGATCTTTTTTTCTTTCCGTGTCAGCTATCAGCGCTGTGTCATCTGCCTATCTTATGTTGTTTGTGACCGCCAGTGACTAATCCTGGCATAACTTCGAGGGACGTTTTTCTAAAACGCATAAGTTATATCTATCCAGTCACCTTAAAATACGAGGGTCATTCAATAAATAAGGTGCAATTTTCGGTATAAGGACATCTACGAGGGTCGTTCAATAAATAAGGTGAATTTTTCGGAATAAGGACATCTACTAGGGTCATTCAATAAATAAGATGAATTTTTCGGTATAAGGACATCTACGATGGTCATTCAATAAATAAGGTGAATTTTTCGGTATAAGGTCTTCTACGAGGGTCATTCTATAAATAAGGTGAATTTTTCTGTATAAGGACTTCTACGAGGGTCATTCAATAAATTAGGTGAATTTTTCGGTAAAAGAACTTCTACTAGGGTCATTCAATAAATCAGATGAATTTTTCGGTATAAGGACATCTACGATGGTCATTCAATAAATAAGGTGAATTTTTCGATATAAGGACTTCTACAAGGGTCATTTTGTAAATAAGGTGAATTTTTCGGTATAAGGACATCTACGAGGGCCATTCAATAAATAAGGTGAATTTTTCGGTATAAGGACTTCTACGAGGGTCATTCAATAAATAAGGTGAAGTTTTCGGTATAAGGGCTTCTACAAGGGTCATTTTATAAATAAGGTGTATTTTTCGGTCTAAAGACTTCTACGATGGTAATTCAATAAATGAGGTGAATTTTTCGGTATAAGGACATCTAATACAGATAGAAGCTTACTTTTTTTTCGACAAACAGGTGAAAGTCTGAAGGGGCAAGGTTTTCTCATAGCAGCAGAGACACTGCTGGGACAACTCGACCCACTTCTGTTTGTGCTCTGCAGTAAACATCTTTGGCACCCACCGGCAGCTGACCTTCGTGTAGGCATATTCATCATGGACAATTTTGTGTGCTGTATCACTAGATAGGCTCAAGTTCCTTGCAATGTCATCCACTGTCACTCTTCTGTCAGACTGAATGAGGTCATTGACTGATTCGATCACCTCAAAAGACCTCATTTCTGTGGGCCTCCCATGCCTCTCTTCATCCTCAACACTGCTCCGTCCTTTTTTAAACACTTTAGCCCACTTGTAAATATTTTTTTGCTGGAACATGTGGCACCATACACAGTTGACATTCTCCTATGAATTTCAACTGGTTTGCACCCTTCAGCAACCATAAACTTGATAATTGACTTCTGTTCAATTCTGGAGCATGCTTCTTGGTCGGCCATCTTTGTTAATCTCCAAAACTCTCAAAGTTTTCTTTTCAATCTGAAAAAAATAAATTCCTTTTGAAGAAGCAAAAGAAAAAAATTAAAAGTAGTAAAGCTTCTATCTGTACTAGAAATACAGATCGATACTAGGAATAACAAATAAAAAATAAATGACGGTTAAGATTTGAGAAAAATATACGTCACAAAAAATTTTCGGAAGAAAATTATGTGTAATTTTAGATTTTTTTAGTTAAAATCTAAAAATTTAAAATCTAAAATTAGACATAATTTACTTCCGAAAATTTTTTGTGACGTAAATTTCTCAAATCTTAACAATCAATTTTTTATTTTATTTTTTATTTCTTCTTTTTTATTCATTTTTTATTTTTATTTTCTTATTTTTTATTCCCCCTTTTATCTTAATTTTTTCCATTTTAAAATATCACGGTTGCTGAGGAGATGTGAAATCTCTCTTAGAGATTTCATGTTGAAATGTTCATTCAAAATTTTTGAATTTTGAAAATTTATTTTATTTTATATTAGCTCTGTAATTTTAATTAATTGAGCTCTCCTCCTGTTTCATTTTTTAATATTCAAATTTTAATATTAATTAGGATCAGGTATTTTGTGATTTTTCCTTCCTATATTTCCTTTTGGATTAAAGTATTTTAATAATATATATATATATATATATATATATATATATATATATATAGATAGATAGATAGATGTGTGTGTGAGTGTGTGTGTGTGTGTGTGCTTGTGTTTGAGTGTCTGCGTGTTATAAGAAGACAAAAGTATTTTAATAATATATATATAGAGAGAGATAGATAGATAGATGTGTGTGTGAGTGTGTCTGTGTGTGTGTGTGCGTGTGCTTGTGTTTGAGTGTCTGCGTGTTATAAGAAGACAAAAGTATTTTAATAATATATATATATATATATATATATATATAGATAGATAGATAGATAGATAGATGTGTGTGCGAGTGTGTCTCTGTGTGTGTGCGTGTGCTTGTGTTTGAGTGTCTGCGTGTTATAAGAAGACAAAAGTAATAATAATATATATATATATATATATATATATATATATATATATAGATAGATAGATAGATAGATAGATAGATAGATGATGTGTGTGCGAGTGTGTCTTTGTGTGTGTGTGCGTGTGCATGTGTGTGAGTGTCTGCGTGTTATAAGAAGACAAAATGTAGAATAAGTGAATGAAATGGGTAGTTTATGTGGCACACTTCCCATTCCTGATATAATGAGACCAATAATATGAATAATATATAACAACATAATTAACATGACGTAAGGAATGAGAAATTATTTTTCCTAGTGTATGTAGTAAGGCGGGCCAACGCGCGGCAACGGAAGACACGAGAGAAGAGGCGGCGATATCGAACCGTTACGGCCTGAGAAACAACATAGAGACGCAAGACACGGTGCAGCTCGTCGATCGACATCCATGTTTCCACGGCGTGAGATGGCCGAAGAACGCGGATACGATATAAGCAGCGGGCCAGCAAGCGGGCCAGCAAACGTGCGAGCAACGGAAGACGGCAGAGTAGGCGGCAATGTAGGTGGCAAGGCGGGTCTTAGTTGTGATTGTCTGAATACGTATAACTAAGAAATATCTTCTTCTTCTTCTGTGTGTCTTGTCCCTTCAGGACATAGGCGATTATGGCTTTCCACATCTCTCTATATCTGGTTGCTCTCAGCAAGCTTTCCCCTGTTAGACCGCGCAACCCCCGTTCTGCCATCCACCCGCACAGGCCAATCAAGTATTTTACACGCTGTTTTCCCCTGTCTCTCCTTCCCTCTATCTGGCCTGTTAGTATCAGGTTCTCCAAGCCCTCTTTCCTCATTGCATGTCCCAGGAACTTCAACTGCATCTTCCTGGTGCTCAGTATTAATTTTCTTTTCGATTCCATCCTTTCCAAAACCTCATCATTGCACACATGCTCGATCCATGATATCCTCAGCATCCTTCTGTAGAACCACATTTCAGCTGCTTCAAGTTTTTCCTTATTTTTCCGATTATATTATCAAGCATTCGCTGCCGTATTGAAGAACTAACATCACATAGCAATCTAGCACTCTCTTCAAGTGAAAGTTTCCTGTCACTTAATACTTTACTCAGCTTCTGGGGTGCATCCTTGTGCTTTTGGATCTCAGGAATATAAATGTATAGAAACTGCTCTGACCACAAAGTGAGGGATCCGTTTATATATTGATTGTAATATGGAATCGATCCCCAACTTTATAACCGGTAAGCTTCTTTAGAATCACATTTCAGTCGCTTCAAGTTTTTCTTTCATCTTCGAAGATATTGTCCATCATTCACTGCCGTATTGAAGAACTGACATCACATAGCAATCCAGTACTCTCTTTTTTGGCTTCTAGTGAAATTTTCCCGTCTCTTAATACTCTATTCAGATTCTGGAATGTTCATTTGCCATGCCAATTCGCCATCTGATTTCTGTCTTTCTGTCTTCTTTTATAACAGTTACCAGGTATTTAAATTTTTGTACCTGCTTGATTTTAGTGCCCCTCACCTGTAATTAGCATTTTGTGTTTTTCTTTTTGCTCCGTTTTCTTGCTGTTTATTTGAAGTCCTTTCTTTCGACTTTCTTAATCTACCTTTTTTAGGTGGTCTTGTGGTTTTTTTTCCGTGTCTGCTATCAACACTTTGTCATCTGCGTACCTTATGTTGTTTAAATTGTGACCTCCGATGATGAATCCAGGCATAACTTCTAGGGTCCTCAGAATAGTCTTGCTGTACAGGTTGAAGAGATCTGGTAAAAAGACAAATCCTTGTTTTCGCCCCTTTCTATCTTTGTATGTTTGTATATCTGCAACTACCTGCAAATATGCTTCGGGGGAATATGTTCTCTGCAAATAGCGATAGAATAATGAGCTGCTTGCGACATTTCGTCTGTGGGGAAACGGGTGGTAGAAAGGAAAATAATCAGTCACCAACAAGGCACCTTAGACGTCTTCAAACACTGGGCAGCGCCAGACGAGATATAGCAGAAATCTAAACTTATTTATCAATGGAACTCTGTGTGTGTGTGTGTGTGTGTGTGTCTGTCTGTCTGTGTGTGTGTGTGTGTCCGTTACCTATAGACCCCGAAACGGCTGAACCAATTTGCTTGAAAATTTACACAGGTGTACTATAAGCGTCTGCGAGTACCTCCGATAAATATCGAAAATCGATAATCGAAAAAATCGGGTTATACAAGGAGTGTTCCGATTTTAATCAAATTTCATACACTCATAGACAAAGGCATAAGAAACGATATTCAGAAGTTTCAAAGTTACAGTTCTTACAATAGTGAAGAAAATCGATAATATATATATATAAAAGGCAAGATGTTTGTGTGTGTGTGTGTCTGTTTATGTGCCTGTATGTCTGTATTTTTTCAGCCCTTTTATTTTAGTTTTTGCTTCAGGTTTGACTCTAAGTAGGTATAATTTTAGTTCATAGTCTCAGCAATGATACCATTTACTCAGAGGGCTTATTTAGCCTTCAAAATTCAGTTTATGACGAAAAAAACTTATTTGATATCGATACCAGGAAATCAAAATTTGACTTACATCCATTCATTTTTCTTCCAGTCTACGGTTTCGCTTTAACTGGAAACAACTATTGCTTTTTAGTCTATCGTGCAAACGTCCAAAGAGTCTGAGCTCCAGGATTAGTTTTAAAGCTTTCATTACACCCGGGCAACGCCGGGCTATACTGCTAGTACTAAATAATTAAAACAAGTTTTATTAAATTTATATTTATATGTCAATTTTGTTTGATAAAAGTAAGTTTCTTTTCAATTTAATTTATTAAAAATAATTTTAAAAATATTCACTAATTAAGGTTTTAATCCATTATAAATTACTTTTATTCGGTTATATAAAAGCCGTTTATCTGGGTTTTAGTTGTTTCAGTGTCGATTTGTACCGGTGCTCTGTCGGCAGTGTCTAGTAGGCGGTGTTGAGTTGTCTATGTTCTGAGTTGCCCTGACGATCCATTTGGTGGTCTTCAGTCGGTGTTATTGAGTGCCCCAAATCCTGAGTTGTCCTTACGATCATTTGTTGGTGTTCAGTAGGGGTTATTGAGTTTCCCAAGTCCAAGGTGGTCCTGGCGATCATACGCTCGTGTTCAGTCAGTCAGTCAGTTAAGTACCATACGTGATACACGCTTGGGCGATCATGTCTCGAAACAAATATGACTGACTAAGCAGAAGATTATCCCGCAGTAGGTTGCCATTGCTTTCTGCGGTAGACTGTTTGCCGACCAAGGCTATAGAACCCAATCTGTCCTGTTATTTAACCCATAACTGGAAGGAATAGACGGATTAATACCTTTCGCAAGGGTATTTGCGCGTAAGTGAATGCAATGAATTCGGCTGGAATTCGAACTCGGCTCCCCGATTTTTCGTTCCGAGCCGATATCCAATGCTCACAACGCACAACCTTCAGTGCTGTGTTCAGTCAGTCAGTTAGTTAAGTGCCATACGTGATACACGCTTGGGCGATCATGTCTCGAAAGAGACATGACTGACTGGGCAGAAGATTATCCCGCAGTAGGTTGCCATTACTTTCTGCGGTAGACTAGTGAATTATATTATTATATTAATAAGTAGTAATTGGTGGGGGATCAGGTTATTACTTCATGTCAATAGAAAAGCGATCACCCACTTTATGCCCAGTAGAAGCCTTAATCATGTTTCTATTATATTCAGTCAGTCAGTTTATGCCCAGTAGGTTTTAATTATGTTTTCAACTATTATATTCAGTCAGTCAGTTAAGTGCCATACGTGATACACGCTTGGGCGATCATGTCTCGAAAGAGACATGACTGACTGGGCAGAAGATTATCCCGCAGTAGGTTGCCATTACTTTCTGCGGTAGACTGGTTGGCGACCAAACTGGAATTGGAATTGGATTTCTCGTTCCGAGCCGATATTCACTGAGTAAGGGTTCTTAATTTGCCCAGGTTCTGAGTAGTGTTGACGATCATTCCTCTGTGTTCAGTAGGTTTTATTGAATTTCCTAAGTCGTGAGTTGACCTGAAGATCATTCGGCGCTGTTCAGTAGGGGGCGTTGAGTTGAACAGTTTTCAGTTGTCTCGGTCCTAAGTTCTCTCTTGTCCCACATTTTTCTGCTTTCTGCTTTCAAAATAAATATAGTTCTTTTCTTTGGTTAATTGACTTTACAAATTTCAGTGCAGTACTAGATTGGCTGCTAGGTTTTATCATTTCATAGTTGAAATTGCTGGAGAAGATTGCAGGTTTTAACGCACTTCTCGTTTATGTAAATCAATTCCGTCGTCTCGCTTTCATCAAATGTTTAAGAGCAATGTCAAACGTTCTTTCTTGCTTTCTTAATTCCTGTTGTTTTGTTGTACTCTCCCCGGTGTGTCCAGGTTCAATAAATTTAGAAAAAAAAAACTCTTTGATTGCAAAAAAGCAGGGATATATTCTTCTCATTTTATAGCGAGAGATTGGATAATAACTGAATCCATATAGGATTTTTCCGGTTACATTAATACAATGAATGGATTTTTCATCACCAAAGAGAACTTTATCCCAATATTGTCATATCTGTGATTCGATCAAAAAATTGAATGCGGACTAAGTTTCATTTCGAGAGGTTTATGGAGGACACATTCAATTTGGCTTTGAATATTTTAAAAGTCACACAAAAAATACAATGGTGGTGGCCGGTAGCAATAAAGATCTGCGTTATAGTAGAAGAAATAAGAAATTATTTTCATGAACACTGAAACAGAAATGTAGGTGGAAACTATGGTCTCAAAGCAATGAGGTTACTGTTTTATTGTTTTCGATAATATCGAACAGATTTTTATTTTGTAAATCAATTATCGTGAGAATATAATCTATCTATCTATCTATCTATCTATCTATCTATCTATCTATCTAAGCGTATTCATGTCTATCTATCTATCTATCTATCTATCTATCTATCTATCTATCTATCTATCCATCTATCTGCCAGTTTCTTCGTTGTCTTTTTATTTATCTATCGATCGATTTATGTACAAATAATATGTTGTTCTTATCTATCTATCTATCTATCTATCTATCTATCTATCTATCTATCTCAGTCTGATCCTATCTATCTATCTATCTATCTATCTATCTATCTGCCAGTTTCTTCATTGTCTATCTATCTATCTATCTATCTATCTATCTATCTCAGTCGGTTCCTATCTATCTATCTATCTATCTATCTATCTATCTATCTATCTATCTATCTATCTCAGTCGGTCCTATCTATCTATCTATCTATCTATCTATCTATCTATCTATCTATCTATCTATCTCAGTCGGTTCCTATCTATCTATCTATCTATCTATCTATCTATCTATCTATCTATCTATCTATCTCAGTCGGTTCCTATCTATCTATCTATCTATCTATCTATCTATCTATTTGAGTCTGTTCATATCTATCTATCTATCTATCTATCTATCTATCTATCTATCTATCAAACATAAGCACAAAACATATACGTGTGCATAATTTTCGTACGCGGTCATGCACATTATTCTGAGGTGCTGTTTACTTAAATGTCTGGATGTTCCCATGTACATGCATGATGTTTGTGTCTGCATATTTTTTTTCAGTGTATGTTTAAGCCTTTTTTATGTATATGTGTGCGTGTGTGTGTGTCCCTGTTTGTGCGTCGTACTCGCACTTGTTACTGCGCATGCCCGGTGATGGATGGGCGTTGCGGGAAGCATTGTTTGATCTTTCCATTTCAACTTGCCCAGATTCGAGCAGAACTTTCTATGTCGATGGAAGCTCATTAAATTTTATCGGCCAAGCAACAAATCCTGTGCAACCGAGTGAACGACGGCCAATGGTGTCGGCGATCGGTGTCATGGTTAAGGAGCCGGCGGAGAATATTCAAACTGCTTCTGCTTACTTTGTATTCTAGTCGACTATTTTGCATGGGTCAAACGTTTATGTCGACCAAAGAGTCATTTTATGTTGGTTGGACTTTGGAGACTAAATGAGAACAGCACTAAGGATCTTATTGATTTGAAGGTAAAAGAAAATAGGAAGACGGTAGGGAGAGAGAGAAAGAGAGAGAGAGAGAGAAAGCGAGGGAGGGAGGGGTTGAGAGGGAGAAAAGAAGAAAGGTGAAAAAGGACAGAAGAGGAAAACAAAGAAGGAAGGAGATCGTAAGAAAACAAAAAAAAGCAAAAATAAAAGAAAGAAAGATAGAAAGAAAGAAAGAAAGAATAGGATGGCGAGAAAAGAAATAAAGCAAAAATAAAAGAAAGAAAGAAAGAAAGAAAGAATGGAATGGCGAAAGAGAAATAAAGCAAAAATCAAAGAAAGAAAGAAAGAAAGAAAGAAAGAAGGAAAGAAAGAAAGAAAGAATAGGATGGCGAGAAAAGAAATAAAGCAAAAATAAAAGAAAGAAAGAAGCATATCAAAGAAAAAAGAAAGAAAGAAATCAAAGAAAGAAAGAAAGAAAGAAAAAGAAAGAAAGAATAGGATGGCGAGAAAAGAAATAAAGCAAAAATAAAAGAAAGAAGCATATCAAAGAAAGAAAGAAAGAAAGAAAGAAAGAAATCAAAGAAAAGAAAGAAAGAAATCAAAGAAAGAAAGAAATCAAAGAAAGAAAGAATAGGATGGCGAGAAAAGAAATAAAGCAAAAATAAAAGAAATAAAGAAGCATATCAAAGAAAGAAAGAAAGAAAGAAAAAGAAAGAAATCAAAGAAAGAAAGAAAGAAATCAAAGAAAGAAAGAAAGAAAGAATGGAATGGCGAAAGGGAAATAAAGCAAAAATAAAAGAAAGAAAGAAAGAAAGAAAGAAAGAAGCAAATCAAAGAAAGAAAGAAAGAAAGAAAGAAAGAAAGAATGGCGAGAAGAGAAATAAAGCAAAAATCAAAGAAAGAAAGAAAGAATGGAATGTCGAAAGGGAAGTAAAGCAAAAATAAAAGAAAGAAAGAAAGAAAGAAAGAAAGAACGAGAAAAGAATGGGATGGTGAAAAGAAAAATAAAGCAAAAATAAAAGAAAGAAATAATGAAGGTGACCAAGAAAAAAATCGAAAAGACGACGACGGAAGGAAAAAGAGAAAATAAACAAGAGACAAAGAGAAAAAAGAATTGAATGGCGAGAGATGAAAAGAAGAAAACGAACAGAAAAAAAAGTAAAAAAGTAAAAGAATAGAATGAAAGAAAGAAAGAAGTGGCTTTTAGTTTTATTACTCATATCAAACACAGTTTTATGTGTGTGTGTGTGTGTGTGTGTGTGTGTGTGTGTGTGTGCGCGTGTGTGTGTGTGTGTGCGTGTGTGTGTATTTTGAAAGCGATTACACATTAATATACAAACATACATATATAAACTTACAAATTTTTTGATTCGTATTAGACTACCCGAATCAAGACAAATTATTTAAGTTTTTATATATATATATATATATATATACGCTCTCACATCCTGATTGAGCACTCTGGTAGAATGGTATACATTGGCATCAACGCATCGTTCATTCAGCAATGAATTAAAACACTAAGCTATTGGGCGTGTATAATGATAATATACACGCTAAAAAGGTAAGAAGTAGAATCGCCGACGGACGCCAATTCGGTCGGGTTTCAATCCTGGGTCAAAAAGCAATCGGAGTCTAATCGTACTGATATATATATATCAATGCGTAATCGTTTTCAGAATATACTCCCAACCCGGTTGTGCGTTGTGGTGCAGTGGATATCGACTCGGAACGACAAATCGGGGTGCCGAGTTCGAATTCCAGTTGAATTCCTTGCATTCACTTGCGCAGAAATACCCTTGGAAAAGGTATTAATCCGTCTCTTCCATCTAGTTATAGGTTAAAATAATAGGACAGATTAGGTTATATAGCCTTGGTTTGCAACCAGTCTACCGTAGAAAGCAATGACAACCTACTGCGGGATAATCTTCTGCCCAGTCAGTCATGTCACTTTTGAGACATGATCGCCCAAAGCGTGTATCACGTATGGCATTTAACTGGCTTATTAGACTACCCGGGTTTGAACCGTTAGATCTATACATGCACAAATACGAAAAACGAATGAGTGTTACACCCAGATATACTAACACCGAAAAGGTGGAGGAAAAAAGTTAAATGAAAAACAAAATCTTGGTTCGGGTTTCAATTTAAATACTAACCAAAAAAAAGATTTTCTTACAGGCTTTGTTTAAAGAAACATTAATGCATAAATCAAACAGAGTTAAAGTAGCTACCCAGGAACACAAATCGGAATATACTCTGACCCCAAACCCTTCTTCTTCTTCTTCTTCTTCTTCTTCTATGTACCCTGTCCCTTCAGGACGTAGGCGATCATGGCTTTCCACGTTTCCCTATCTCTGGTGGCTCTGAGCACGCCTTCTCCTGTTACACCACGCAACCCTCGTCCCGTCATCCACCTGATTGGGTCCTTCAAATATGTTATCCGTTGCTTTCACCTGTCTCTTTTTCTCCCTATCTGACCTGTTAGTATCAGATTCTCCAAGCCCTCCCTCCTCATTGCGTGTCCCAGGAACTTCAGCTGTCTCTTCCTGATGCTCAGTATTAATTTCCTTTTTGTTTCCTTCATTTCCAAGACCTCATCATTGCTCACATGCTCGATCTATGAGATTCGAAGCATCCTTCTGTAGAACCACATTTCAGTTGCTTCAAGTTTTTCCTTCATGTTTGATGGTATTGTCCAGCATTCACTGCCATATTGAAGAACTCTCAACACATAGCAATCCAGTACTCTCTCTTTGTTTCTAGCGAAATTATCTTGTTTCTCAATACTTTACTCAACTTCTGGAATGCTTCCTTCGCCATGCCAATTCAGCTTCGGATCTCTATGTCGCACTATTCGTCTTCTGTTATAACGCTTTCCAGGTACTGCACGACGTATATATTACCCCGACAGTAGTATCCCGAGTAATTTCAAAACTCGACCCCCATAAGGCGAGTGGAGACGACAGAATCACGGTGATAGTCCTTAAGAGGTGTGCTCCAGAACTTTCCCCTGTCCTCTCTAAACTGTTTAACTACTGCCTTTCTGCTTCCTGCTTTCCTGCATGCTGGAAGGTCTCTTCAGTCTTTCCTGTATTTAAGAATTATGGTGAACCCTCGGACCCATCCAATTATCGTCCTATCAGTCTTCTACCGATATTCGGGAAAGTATTCGAGGCCATAGTCAATGCTGAAATAGTTCAACATCTTACTGCCCACAAAGTCTTCTCTGACAGGCAATATGGCTTACGCTTTGCCAGGCCCAACGCCGACTTGCTAACAACCGTAACGGAGTACATTCTCCAGGCCCTTGATGAGTCTGACGAGGCTCGCGCGGTTGCTCTGGACATCTCCAAGGCTTTTGACAGGGTTTGGCACTCTGGCCTGCTATGTAAGCTACGGGGTTACGGTATTACCGGTCGCCTGCTTGACCTAATCCAATCTTTTTTAAATAACCGCAAAATGAAGGTCGTTTTGATGGGCATGCCTCTTCATCCTACAGCACGAATGCTGGTGTCCCACATGGCTCTGTCCTGGGCCCGACGCTCTTCCTTATTTTCATCAACGACCTCCCAGATGAGATCAGTTCCCAACTAGGCATCTACGCAGATGACATCACAATATACTCCCGCAACAGTAAGAAACCTGTTGTGGCGGACAGACATAATCTCGCTGCTGACCTTCAACGGGATCTACACTCGGTGGTGAATTGGGGCAAGAAGTGTCTTGTCAACTTCAATGCGTCTAAGACCAATCTGTTGTCTGTCAAACGTCACAGGCAACCTCTCCTGCCGCCCATCAGCATGGACCAAGCGATTCTCCCTGAGAGCAACACACTACGCCTCCTCGGCCTTACCCTCTCCTCAGACCTCAAATGGAACCATTATTGAATCCATAGCTAAATCTACTGCTAAGAAGGTTGGGTAACAATGTCGATCCAGGATGTTTTTTTCCGCCTGAATCCATCCTGCATATATACAAGTCAACCATCCGTCCGTGCATGGAGTACTGCTGCCATTTATGGTCAGGCGCTCCTGCCGTTCTCCTCAGTGTTCTCAACAGGCTCCAAAGGAGAGTCTGTCATGTGATAGGTACTGATCTGGTGGCTTGACTGCAGCCACTTCCCCACCGTCGAAATGTGGCCTTCCTTTGTCTGTTCTATAAATACTTTCATGGCTTCTGCTCCAACGACCTTAAGTCACTGGTGCCTCCTCAACAGGTGTTTACTCGTGCAACCAGACTGGCAACTGGGTCCCACCCATTCACAGTCAGGTTAGCCAAATGCAGACGACAATTCTACTCCTGCAGCTTCTTCGCTCGCACTTCCCGCCTGTGGAACTCGCTCCCATATTCTTGCTTTCCTGACGACTACAACCTCCAGAAATTTAAATGCAATGTCAATACTCATCTATTAACCACTGGACTCTAGCTCTCTCCCCACCCCCGTACATCCTTCCCTTTCTCCCCACCTATGTATCTGTCATCGCACCTGCATTCATAGCTTTCTATTGCTCCTTTCTAACTAGTTTGTACTCCTCACTCTTTTGTAATTAATCTTTTTACAGTTATGTAGCCCCCCGCTCATCAGTGGCATTTCTGCCTTGCTCGTGGTGGAATGATTAAAAAAAAAAATTTTAATTTTTGTACCTGCTTGATTCTGGTACCTCCGACCTGTATTTGGCATATTGGGCTGCCCTTTTTACTGATGACCATGCATTCAGTTTATATCTAGTTCTTGTTACTTTCTTCTGCTACCTTCTGTAGGGGGTCTTGTAGTTTCCTTTCTGTGTTTGCTATCAGCACTGTACCA
Source organism: Ascarosepion bandense (assembly GCA_037127315.1). Classification (NCBI taxonomy): domain Eukaryota; kingdom Metazoa; phylum Mollusca; class Cephalopoda; order Sepiida; family Sepiidae; genus Ascarosepion; species Ascarosepion bandense. The sequence continues at coordinate 149,007 of JBBBDQ010030549.1, forward strand.
TCTGCGTACCTTAGGTTGTTTCAATTGTGCCCCAAATCCTAATGATCTTAAATTCAGACCAATTGTAGCAGGACTAGCCTGCCCAGCAAGCAGAGTGAGCAATCTAATAGATAAAATATTACAACCATCATCAGAGACAGCATACATTTTCTAAGCTTCATGAAACAGAAGAAGTAGACCCAGGTACACCCATAGTAACATTTGACGTGAACCGCCTGTACAGCAACATAACTCATTAGGTAGGTAAACAGGCCATTACATTTTGGATTGAAAAACATCTAGAAATACTTCCCACACGCTTCACAAATTAATTTATTATACAGAGTCAGTTAAGTGCCATACGGGATACACGCTTGGGTGATCATGTCTTGAAAGAGACATGACTAACTGGGCAGAAGATTATACCGCAGTAGGTTGCCATTACTCTCTGCGGTAGACTGGTTGCCGATTAAGGTTATAGAACCCAATCTGTTATGTTATTTAACCCATAACTGGAAGGAATAGACGGATTAATATCTTTCCCAAGGGTATTTGCGCGTAAGTGAATGCAATGAATTCAGCTGGAATTCGAACTATACAGAGTATAGAACTAACTTTAGACAAAAGTTCATTCCAATTAAACAACCAAAATAATATTCAAACGACACGTACCGCGATGGGAACAAAAATGGCACCGACCTATGCAACACTTTTCAGTTGCTTCAAGTTTTTTCTTCATCTTCGATGATATTGTCCAGCATTCACTGCCGTATTGAAGAACTGACATCACATAGCAATCCAACACTCTATTTCTTTTGTCTCTAGTGAAATTTTCCTGTGTGTTAGTCCTTTACTCAGCTTCTGGAACGCATCATTTGCCATGCCAATTCGCCTTCGGATCTCTGTGTCGCAGTTTCCATCTTCTGTTAAAACACTTCTTAGGTATTTAAATTTTTGTACTTGCTTGATTCTGGTATCCCCCACCTGTATTTGGCATCTTGGGCTGCCCTTTTTACTGATGACCATTCATTCAGTTTTCTTAAAGTTTATTTGTAGTCCGTTTTTTCATTATTCGTTGCTAGCTGCTACCTTCTGTAGGAGGTCGTGTAGTTTCCTTTCCGTATCTATCTATCTATCTATCTATCTATCTATCTATCTATCTATCTATCTATCTATCTAGGTCTGTTCATATCTATCTATCTATCTATCTATCTATCTATCTATCTATCTATCTATCTATCTATCTAGGTCTGTTCATCTATCTATCTATCTATCTATCTATCTATCTATCTATCTATCTATCTATCTATCTGTCTATCTATCTATCTATCTATCTATCTATCTATCTATCTATCTATCCCAGTCTGTTCGTATCTATCTATCCCAGTCTGTTCGTATCTATCTATCTATCCCAGTCTGTTCGTATCTATCTATCTATCTATCTATCTATCTATCTATCTATCTATCTATCTATCTATCTATCTATCCCAGTCTGTTCGTATCTATCTATCTATCTATCTATCTATCTATCTATCTATCTATCTATCTATCTATCTATCCCAGTCTGTTCGTATCTATCTATCTATCTATCTATCTATCTATCTATCTGTCTATCTATCTATCTATCTATCTATCTATCTATCTAATACACCTCTATTTGGCATTTTGACTGAATAAAAATGATAAAATAAAGGAAATCTTAAAAACAACTAAAATAACTAAAAGCCAACGCCAGCACAAAAATTTTATAAACATACTAACCTCATCAAATTTCGAGCAACACAAAACTCAGGGGTTCGCAAAATGCAACAAAAGAAGATGTGGGTTATGCAACATAAGAATAGAAAGAAAGCACTTCAATTTTGAAAACACTCCTACGTTCAAAATAAAAACAAATCTGAGCTGCAATTCTAAAAACGTAATTTGTGCTCTAAAATGGGATGAATGCGCAAAAATATACGTTGGGCAACAGAAGCCCTGAGTAAAAGAGTAGCCCTGCACAGAAGTAACATTAAACTAGCCAATGACAGGAAATTGTACGTTTCCCAACATTTATACGAATGTAGTGGAGGCAAATTCAAAGTAATGCCTATCTACCAAAATGCAGATTATGACACGCTCATGATCCAGTAATAAATAATTATAAAAAAATAAAAGCCTTCCTTCAACAATCAAAATCATAAAGCCACACAGACACACTAAATTCAAACGCGCGAAAAAAATACCGTGAACCTTTGAAAAAATAGTACTCCAAAAACAACAAAAAGAACTAGATGGCCCGTATAGTAAAATTGAATCAAAATCTCTGAAAACAATTTCGAAGTGTAAACACGAAATTAAATTTCGCAAGTCAGTGTAAACATTTTTAATGGCCAACGAAATGTGACTGACTTCCAAAACGGGAGAGATTTAAGGTGCGAATGTGAAAAGACAAAATAATAAAAAAAACAAAAAAAAAAAACAAACGCATAGGAACTTTCTGATCTGCTCACCACTTATCTATATATACATGATATTTTGTCCATTAGAAAAACAAATGGATCTCGATATCAAAGGTCACACGGTTCACCTAAAGAGAGCTAACTTTAGACTCGAAACACGTATAGCAACACAAATGCCATTATGAACACTTAATATATGATTAAAAAAAACAAGTAATATTATTAATAATAACAACAATAAATCTACACTTTAAACAAAACGTTCACGGCTTCTCGCACTTTTTTCTTATATATATACTAGCAGTATAGCCCGGCGTTGCTCGGGTGTAATGAAAGCTTCAGAACTAATCCATGATCCTGGAGCTCACACTCTTTGGACTGTGGCACGAAAGACTAAAAAGCAATAGTTGTTTCCAGTTAAAGCGAAACCGTAGACTGGAAGAAAAATGAATGGATGTAAGTCAAATTTTGATTTCCTGGTATCGATATCAAATAAGTTTTTTTCGTTGTAAACTGAATTTTGAATGCTAAATAAGTCCTCTGAGTAAATGGTATCATGGCTGAGACTAAGAGCTACAATTATACTTACTTAGTGCCAAACCCGAAGCAAAAACTAAAATAAAAGGGCTGAAAAAACTACAGACATACAGGCAGATAAACTCACACACACACAAACATCTTGCCTTTTATATATATATAAATATATATATATATATATATTATGGATTTTCTTCACTATTGTCAGACCTGTAACCTTGAAACTTCTGAATATCGTTTCTTATGTCTTTGTCTATGAGTGTATAAAATTTGATTAAAATCGGACCACTCCTTCTATAAACCGATTTTTTCGATTATCGATTTTCGATATTTATCGGGGGTATCTCGAAACAAAACCTAGTTAAGAACACTCGCAGACGCTTATAGTACAACTGTGTAAATTTTCAAGAAAATCGGTTCAGCCGTTTCGGAATCTATAGGTAGCAGACGCACACACAGACACAAACACACAGAAACAAAGTTTAGATATATTTCTGGTTTTTTTTTCTGCAGATTAGCTTAATTGCAGCGGTAAAA
>JBBBDQ010030551.1:0-10313 GCA_037127315.1 Ascarosepion bandense
TGGCAGCATTCCCTAAAGATTAGCAGCAGTCCAGGATTCAATTAGGTGTTTGCAGCGGTCCAGGATTCAATTAGGGGTTTGCAGTGGTCCAGGATTCAATTAGGGGTTTGCAGTGGTCCAGGATTCAATTAGGGGTTTGCAGTGGTCCAGAACTTAACTAGGGATTAGTAGCAGGCCACAATTCAACTGGGATTAGCACTGGGTCAGAAATCGAATTTCACAATAAATAGCTTGTCACAAATAAATTTGATACTCTGCCAACTTGAATAAAGAGACCACCCAGAAGAGTTGTAGGAGATTTTGAAGTCATTTGCAGGTCATGTTTGAAGCCAATGATGATTTTATTGAATAAATTTGCTCTTTAGTCTTTCAAGATATTTTTGTGTAATTTTGGTAAATATATTTGTTAGAATGAGATATCAGTGTTATTTCCATTTTTGTGTAATTTACTTGACAATTTATCCATAACACCCTGTATATATATTTCTTATTATTATAAACAATATTTTTGCAGGTACATGTGTTTGAGTCACGAGCCCTACTTTTTTGTTTTTACTAAACAGTGAATTTAATAACAACCGGCTTTAATTGAGAAGTCCGACTAAGCAAAATGATTCATTGACAGACAGAAAACGAAACTGCATCCCTTTTTTCCATTGGGGGAACTTATTTTGTGCCAAAATGTTCCTCTACATGTTCAACCATGGAGCCAGCCTGACAGGAAAAGGTTAGAATTACCTATTTAAGGGAAGCACGATTTTCTCATCAGGGCTTCAGTAAATCTAAATCTGCTAGCTTTAGTTTCGTACCCAAAATATAAGCAACAATAATTACAAGGATATATATGCAAAAGTAGGTATACAGTAACCAAACATATGCACAAATGTATTATATTGATAATAATAACATATCAATAATAATATTTAGTGTCTACCCACTTTATCAGCCTTCAGCATAATGTAAATTTCTTGCTAATAATTTTATAAAGAAATTCACTGAAAATAAAATCAGAAAAAACTGCATTGTAGTCAAGATCTCATCAATTTTCCCGTCTGAAACAATCCTGCATATATATAAATCTACCATCCGCCCGTGCATTAAATATTGTTGCCATATCTGGTCGGGTGCTCCTGCTATCCACCTAGGTGTCCTTGATAAAATCCAACTGAGAATCTGTAATTTGATCGATCCCAATTTGGCAGCTTAGATACAGTCACTTTCTCAACGGCACGATGTGGCTTCCCTGTGTCTCTTCTACAAATACTTTCACGGCTTCTGCTCCGATGCACTTAGCTCACTCGTGCCCCCCCCCCCCCATATATGAATTTACTCGAGCAACAAGATTAGCAACTTGGTCCCTTTTACTGTGAAACCAATAAATGGTAAACACAAATTCTACTCCAGCATCTTCTTTTCTCGCACTTCCCACCTGTGAAATTCCCTTCCATTTACTTGCTTTCCCCGACAGCTACAATCTCCAAGAATTTAAATGTAAAGTCAATAGTCATCTCCTACCTCACTAACCTGCATCCTCTCTCTCATGCTCCTTTCTCCATCCACTCCACTCCCATCATTATTCTCATCCTTCTCTTACCCACTTCCTGACACCCCCTATACCCTGTCACTCTTTCTCATAACTTTTCTCCTATGCAAACCCCTGCAAAACAGTGGCAGTAAAATGCCTTGCTTGGGGCGATATGATTATAAAAAAATTATGCTATTATAATGTGGATATAAAGTGGGGGATCAATTCTACATTACAATAAATATATAAACTGATCTCTCACTTTATGCCCACAGTCATCCTTCTCTTAACCAATTCCTGACAACTCCTGTAACCTGTCAGTCTGTCTCATAACTTTCCTTCTATGTAACTCCCTGCAAAACTGGCAGTAAACTGCCTTGCTTGGGGCGATATGATTATAAAAAAAATTTTACAGTTGAAATGTTTAGATGTAACTGTAAGTGTTATGCTAACATTTTTTTTTCTTTCACTTCTTGTGAAACTCTGTTTCGGCTGCAGGCTTTCTAGCTAACCTTAATCTGCAAAAGTTTATATGCAATGTCAATTACTATCTACTGTCCTCCTGATTACTCTTTTTTACTTTCTGCACATTAATATTGCTTCTGTTCCTAATTCTTCTACACACTGAAATTCCTTGTGTCTTAGTGGCTTTACTGCCTTGTATAGGGTGATACTTTTTAAAAAAAGAAAAAAGTGATTAAGAATTAGAACAAGCCTTACAAAAATACAATGCTATCATATAATATAAATGCACCTCACATTCAAAGTTTTATATTTGACTGATCAGTTAATGTCAAATCAATTGTATGAGATAAAATCTGAATGTTAGTTTTTATATTAACCTATTTTTTTTGTTTTAATTGACAGACACGTGAATTTAACAGACTTAAATACATCAACAATTATATCATTATTAGATTGTAGCATATTAACATTTAACTAACCAATTCAGTATCTCTTTAGTATAATTAATGTCATTTAGTGTTTTTATATGTCTGTGCTTGTTTAGTTAATGAAAACATGAGACTCAATCTTTCAGACATTTTATTTCAGTCTAGAGTTTGTCGATTACTGTCAGCTTCATAGAGACTTGGAGGTGTAAAGGGGTGTAAGACAAGGGTGTGTCTTTTCACCGGATCTATTCAACTTGTACAGCGAGACTATTCTAAGGACCCTAGAAGTTATGCTAGGATTCGTCATCGGAGGCCACAATTTAAACAACATAAGGTATGCAAATAATACAGTGCTGATAGCAGACACAGAAAGGAAACTATAAGACCCCCTACAGAAGGTAGCTGAAGAGAGTGACAAGAAAGGACTACAAATAAAATGCAAGAAAACTGAATGCATGGTCATCAGCAAAAAGGGCAGCCCAAATACAGGTAGGGGGGATACTAAAACCAAGCAGGTACAAAAATTGAAATACCTGGGAAGTGTTCTAACAGAAGATGAAAATTGCGACACAGAGATCCAAAGGTGAATTGGCATGGCGAAGGAAGCATTCCAGAAGATTAGTAAAGTAGTAAGAAACAGGACAATTTCGCTAGAAACAAAGAAAAGAGTACTGGATTGCTAGATGCTGTCAGTTCTTCAATATGGCAGTGGATGCTGGGCAATATCATTGAAGATGAAGGAAAAGCTTGAAGCAACTGAAATGTGGTTCTACAGAAGGATGCTGTAAATGTCATGGATCAAGCATGTGAGCAATGATGGGGTTTTGGAAAGGATGGAAACAAAAAGGAAATTAATACTGAACATCAGGAAGAGACAGCTGAAGTTCCTGGGACATGCAACGAGGAAAGAGGGCTTGGAGAACTTGATACTAACAGGCCAGATAGAGGGATAAAGAGACAGAGGTAAAGCAGCGGATAACATATTTGAAGAACCTGATTAGGTGGATGATGAAACGAGTGTTGCGTGGTGTAACAGGAGAAAGCATGCTAAGAGCCACCAGGGATAGGGAGACGTGGAAAGCCATGATCACTTACGTCCTGAAGGGACAGGGCACATAGAAGAAGATGTCAGGGAATGGACCTGGGGCCTTCTCCAAATGTGGATTCTATATCTCATGTTGATGCAAGAAAGAAACCCGTTTTTCTCTCTGGGGTGAAGGGTTATGACTGCTGATCATGGGTTCACATTTTGAGGCAGCCACTGACATTGGGTGAATCACAGGTCTTGGAGGTCATCCTTCAGGCCACCCCTGCACCTGGTTTCTTTGAATCATACTGGGTGTAAGGTCTATTCTGGCATGATCTGAAGTGGGACCATACATACTTCATTTGCACTGACATATACACATTTAATACATAGAAACTACATTTTTCTATTGTAAATCTTTAGCAATATATTTCTGTACTGATCTCCATTGCATTTTTCTATTAAAATTACTTGCAATGAATTTATATTATGCATCTGATAGTACTATTCTGTCATTGATTCCAACATTAACTCCTGACCTTTGACAATCTTTCCTTCTAATTTTCAACGTGTAACATGTGTCACACCATAGATCATGCCAGAATAGTCTTTGCACTCAGTATTCTTCAGAAATTGATTAATTTGTTTTTTTTTTGATGATTTACCAACCCTTTATGGTTTATTTAAAGCCAAAACATATTTGGTATCTTAAGACTAATTCATTTTTATGAGGGTCATTCAATAAATAAAGCAAATTTTTTGGTATAAAAACTTTTAATACAGATAGAAGCTTACTTTTTTAAAAATTTTTTTCCTTTACTTCTTTTTCAAAGGGATTTAAATTTTTGTAGATTGAAAAAAAACTTTAAGAGTTTTGAAGACTAACAAAGATGGCCAACCAAGAAGCATGCTCCAGGATTGAACAGAGGTCAGTTATCAAGTTTTTAGTTGCTGAAGGGTGCAAACCAGTTGAAATTCAAAGGAGAATGTCAACTGTGTATGGTGCCACATGTTTCAGCCAAAAAATGTCTACAAGTGGGCTAAATTGTTTAAAGAAGAATGGAGCAGTGTTGAGGATGGAGACAGGCCTGGGAGGCCTACAGAAGTGAGGTCTCCCAAGGTGATCAAATCAGTCAATGACCTTATTCAGTCTGACAGAAGGGTGACAGTGAATGACATTGCAAGGCCTATCTGTTGGGACAGCACACAAAATTGTCCATGATGGCCTTACCTACACGAAGGTCAATGCAAGGCCTCACACAGGAGCCCAAACAGTGCAGACCATCAATGAGCTAGGTTAGGAACTGCTCCCTCATCCCCCCCTTACAGCCCAGACCTTGCCCCTTCAGACTTTCACCTGTTTGGTCTCTTTGAAAGCGTTAACGAGAGGCACGAAGTTTGAATGTGGCGATGAAGTCAAAAGTGCTGTGAGTGATTGGCTGAAACAACAGTCCAGAGATTTATACGCTGAGGGAATACGGAAGCTTGTGCACAAATGGGAAAAGTGTGTGACACTGCTGGGAGACTACGTTGAAAAATTAAAAAAAATAAACTTCTATCTGGATTAGAAGTCCTTATACCGAAAAATTCACCTTATTTATTGAATGACCCACGTAAATGTCCTTATACCAAAAAATTCACTTTATTTAGTGAATGATCCTCGCATGAGTGAATGTTGCATTTGTAATTTTTTGAGAATAATAATTTATCCATATACAAGTCCTGTTATTTAACCCATTGGTTGGTGGAGAAGATGAGTCTATACCTTTCCCAAGGTTAATTGTGCATAAGTGAATGTAAGAAACCTGAGTGGATTTTGAACTTGGCTCCTAGATTTCTCATTCTGAGCCAGTATACCTCACACCACTTGCACTTCTTCTTCTTCTTCTATGTGCCCTGTCCCTTCAGGACGTAGGCGATCATGGTTCTCCACGTCTCCCTATCCCTTGTGGCTCTTAGTATGTTTGAGCCTGTTGCTCCTGGCAACCTCCGTTCCGTCATCCACCTGATCAGACACTGCAAATATGTTATCCGCTGCCTTCCTCTGTCTCTCCTTCCTTCTATCTGACCAGTCAGTATCAGGTTCTCCAGGCTCTCTTTCCTCATTGCATGTCCCAGGAACTTCAGTTGTCTCTTCCTGATGCTCAGCATCAATTTCCTTTTTGTTGCCATTCTTTTCAACACCTCCTCATTGCTTGCATGCTCAGTCCACGATAACCGTAGCATCCTTCTGTAGAACCACATTTCGGCCGCTTCCAGTTTTGTCCTCATTTTTGATGATATTGTCCAGCATTCACTGCCGTATTGAAGAACTGACATCACGTAGCAGTCTAGCACTCTTTTCTTCGTTTCTATTGAGATTTTCCTGTGTGTTAGTATTTTGCTCATCTTCTGGTTGTATCTTTTGTTGATGACCATGCACTCAGTTTTCTTAAAGTTATTTGTAGTCCCTTCTTGTCACTCTCCACTGCTACTTTCTGTATGAGATCTTGTAGTTTCCTTTCCATGTCCGCATTCAGCACTGTATCATCCGCATACCTGATGTTGTTCAGGTTGTGGCCTCCAATAACAAATCCTGGCGTGTCATCTAGGGTCCTCAAAATATTCTCGCTGTATAGGTTGAACAAATCCGGTGAAAAGACACATCCTTGTCTTATGCCTTTTTCTATCTTTGTGTATCTACTGAGGTCGTTACCTGTCCGTATATATGTCCTTTATATAAGCCAGTTGCCTTCCTGGCCATTGAGTGTAGATTCATATGAGATGTAAATCCCAGCTGAGCCTGAGAAGCACACATGGGAAAGAAGAGTATGACAGATAGAGATATATAAACGTCCACACCAGTAGTAAGAGACAATCTCTTTCAGACATTGCCCACAAGAATGTAAGGTCTATGGTTGGATGAGGGTCAAAGGCTGCACACACACTCTTGTAAGCAAAGAATGATGAAAGTTGGAGTTGAATAAAATTGAATATGAGAGATTTAGTCTTGTGTCTTCAATTATCTGGCACAATGATTATATTACAATTACATTCCTAGCTAATCCCTGTTGCAGACGCCTGCACAGGCTCATTAGCATTTCTTCAACACACACAGGGCCAACCCTCTTCTTCTTTTATGTGTCATGTCCATTCAGGATATTGGTGATTAAGGTTATCTAAAATTTTCCATCTTTTGTAAGTCTTAATAAATTTTATATTTTTGTTATCTCTCTTACACCCTGCTCTGCCATTCATTTACACATGCTTACTAGGTTGGTTATGTGTTGTTTTTCTCTATTCCTCTTACCTTCAATTTGTCCTATGTGTATCAGATTTTCCAAGTCCTCTTTTCTCATTATGCCTTCTAAAAATTTCAGCTCTCTCTTTCGTTTTCGGCTCTCTCTTTCGTTTTCAGCTCTCTCTTTCGTTTTCAGCTCTCTCTTTCGTTTTCAGCTCTCTCTTTCTCATTAAGTATGAATGCTTCTATTGTTTCCATTACTTGTTACTCACATGTTAAGGTTCTGTAGAACCACATTTTTATTAGTGGTTTTTATTGCACCTATGCTGAATTAGTTACAGTTTTTTGGAAAGAGAGCCTCATCTGTCATGATCAGTAGTTTAACCAATGCCAGTATGATCAAATGCTCAAATCCTTGGTCACAATGACTTATAACTTTATCTGCTCGGTTTCTCTTACTAGACTTGGGTTGGTCTGTAGAATGGTTTCCAGGCACTTCTCAGTAGTGCCCTATGCTGGGATCATATCTCCAGGCCATTATTGTCAAGAAGTCAACTTCTTGACAAACTAACTGTGGTGAGAGTCTGTTACATTATACGCGATCCATTCATGCTGATGGATTCGATATTAAGAAGGAAGACAGGGACTCCGGATCTGACATGTTTTATTCATGCTCAGTCATTACAGGAAGTGCCAAAACCAAGGGCAGATTATAAGCCCTTGTCTTAAGGGATCATGCTAAGGGGAACAACTTATCTGCTTATCATGACATCTCCCTTTCTCAATTGAGAGTGGGCTCATTTAATAATTCTTATAATAATTTTTTTTAATTTCTTTTTTTTTTTTTTTTTTTTTACTTCTAGTTTTTTAAGATTGCTACTGGGGGCTAGAGTCTATATATTTGTAGGGGGAATCTTTAGAGGTCTAGCCTCTGAGGAGTCTTTACACACCGCATGGATCGTCTCGGCTTTGGGACGGGTCTGTAGTGCCTGCTGATGGGGGGTTCAGAGGTTGGCTGTTTTACCAACATGGGTTGTGCTCGTTCCTCTGGTAATATTCTTTGCTTGGGTTCTGTCACTGGTGAACTCTGCTGAGTATACTGAAGTAGTGGAGTACTGACACTATTATGTGCTCCTTTTGCTTCAGTTGTAGGCGGTTGGTCATCATTGTTCCTTATTGGGTCTCCCTTAGCTGGTCTGATATATTGTCGATTTCTTCTGTGGATATTACCACTTTCAGACTCAATTATGTACGACCTTGGATGGGTATCATGATGACGGATCATCCCAGGCTCCCATAGCCTTGTTTTCTCATGCTGGACATAAACTTTTTGTCCAGCATATAGACGTGAATGCTGTCTACTATTCTGCCTGTTGTAGTATTCCCTTGATTTTTTTTTTTTGCTTTAGAATTTCCATTCTTGTTTTTTCCTCACCCAGCTGTTGTTTTGACACCAGTGGGGTCCGTATCTGTCGACCATTCAGCAACTCCGCTGGTGAGCCAAGGTTTGCTGATATTGGTGTGGCTCTATAAGCCATCATCGCTAGATAACTGTCTTGTCCAGTTTCACGCGCCTTGAGCAGTATTTTCTTACACACTCCAACCATCCTTTCTGCAAAGCCGTTGGATTTCGGGTAGTGCGGTGAGGATGTCTTGTGCAAGAAACTGTAAGTTGCTGAGAAGTTTCTGAACTCCCAGCTTGTGAACTGTGTGCCGTTATCTGTGTATATGATTTCCGGTACACCCCTCTCCTCGAATATCACTTTTATGTGTTTAATAACAGCTGCTGATGAGGTGGATCTGAGTCGACGTATGAATGGGCTTCGGCTGTACTGATCTGCTACTAACAGGTACTCATTCCCTGCCATTGTGAACAGATCTGCACTGATGTATTGCCATGGGTAAGTAGGGCTTTCATGCTGATGCATAGTTTCAGCTGGAATACTTGTCTGGTATTTTTGGCAGGTTCTGCAGCTATTGATAAAGTCTTCAATGTCTTTATTCATCCCTGCCCAGTATATTACTGTACGGGCTCTCAGTCTTGTCTTCTCTACCCCTTGATGTGCTGCATGGAGTTCTTCCAGTATCCCTTTTTGTAGAGATGCTGGTATTATGATTTTGCTACTCTTGAGCAAAATGCCATCCTCAATTCTTATCTCATCTCTGAAGTTCCAGAAAGGTAGGAGGCGGCTTGGGCAGCTAGCTCGATTGGCTGGCCACCCTGACATCACTATACGTGCAAGTTCTATTAATAATGGGTCCTGTAATGTTTCGACCCTAATGTTCTCTATCCTAGTTGGTGAGAAGTTGAAACATTCCATCGTGGCGTGTACATTGAGATCAATTCCTTCGATGTGTTTGCTGGGTCTTGGTGATACTCGTGATAGGCAGTCTGCAATTGGTACTGCTTTTCCTGGGGTATATTTTACAGTAAAGTCATATCCCTCCACTTTCAGTAACATTCTTGCAAGTCTTGGAGGTGCTTGCGCTATGTTTTTGAGTGCTATGGATTCTAAGGGTTTATGATCTGTTTGGATTGTTATCTTGTGACCCCAGACATAGTGGTGAAATCTCTCCAAACCAAAAATGATGGCTAACATTTCTCTTTCTATGTTTGAATATCGAGTTTCTGGACCCGACAGTGTTTTGCTTGCAAATGCGACTGGCATCTCTTTTTGAAGAAGTGCTGCACCAATACCTGCTGTAGATGCATCGACTTGTAATATTATTGGTTCTTTTGGATCGAAATACCTAAGTATTGTAGCTTTCCGGATCTCTTCCTTGACTTTTTCGAATGCCCCTTGTTGTTGAGATGACCATTTAAAATCATTTTTTGTGGATATTAAATCCTGAAGGGGTTTGGTCAATGTTGCGAGTCGCGGTGAGAACTTGTTTAGGTAATTCACTAGACCCAGAAAACTGGTGAGTTGTTTTTCGTCCTCAGGAGGTTGCATTTGTTCGATAGCTTCCACTTTCTTAGGGTCTGGTTTGATACCATCTTTTGAGATAATGTGGCCATAGAAGGGTATCTCAGATGTCTTTACAACAAATTTCTCCGGGTTGAATTTGCAGTTTATCTCCCTTGCTCTTAGCATCAGCTTTCTTAGTACTTTGTCATGGTCACTGCCATCCTCTTCGAATCCATATACAATCATATCATCGCATATGGATAGTACATTTCCTTATGTCACCAAAATTTTCTTCCATAGCCCTTTGAAATTCATCTTGGGCACATTTTATTCCCATTGGGAATCTGTTAAACATGTATCTACCATGTGGGGTTATAAAAGTTGTGAGCTTTCTTGACTTGTGATCTAAGTTCAAATGCCAGTATCCCAACTTTATATCTACAGTAGTAAACCATCTTGCACCGTGTAGCTTTGCTGTGATATCTTCAAATGTTGGGGTGACATAATGGGGTCTGCGTATCGCCTTGTTTAAGTCCCGAGGGTCCAAACATAGTCTGACTGCGCCATTGGCCTTAGTCACACAAACAATTGAATTAACCCATGGTGTTGGTTCTGTCACCGGAGATATTATACCTTGGGTTACCAGGGAGTCTAGTTCAGCCTTAACTTTTCCTTTGAGAGCTATTGGGATCCGTCGAGGTGGATGGACAACTGGTTGTACAGTTGGGTCCACATGAAT
>JBBBDQ010030556.1:0-14131 GCA_037127315.1 Ascarosepion bandense
CGGCAGTCGCTTAGTTGCTCAGTAAGTTGGTGCAGAGTTAGTTGGAGTTGTTTGGATATAGACTCACTACCCAGGCATACGAGTTCACTGCAAGACTGTATATATTGATTTCTACTAATAGTATTCCTGAACTGTCTAACCCGTGTTCCAGTTTGTATATCTTGTTCAATATAACTTACATTTTCTATCTCCATATCTGTTTTTGTTATTTATTATTTTGTGCGGTTCCTCACCTGGAATCCACAACACTAACCAAACCCTGTCAAAATCTTTTGATACATTTAAAACGACAAACTTCACCATTCTTATCTAAAACTCCCCTTAGCAACAACTGTTAATACAGTTTCTGCAGTTGAACTAGAGTAACGAAAAACATAATATTTGTTCCGAAAGAATACTCTGTAAATAAGGTGTTTGTAGTGGGATAAGAAATTAATAATTAAAAATCAACTTTCTTCTTCACTTTTATAAAAATTCACAATGAGTGGGAAATCTTGGTTTTTCCAAAAAAGGAAAAGAATTGACCATGTGCTTAAAGAAAAAAGTCGAAACCAGATTTCACAAGTAGGTGTTAAACTGATTTGCTGACAAATGGGAGCGACTTGCAAGACAAAAAGGAACTTCGCGATCAAGTGCGAATAGAATACTATAAAAGGCCCCGGTCTGCGTCAATCAGTCAGTCAGATGGGAACCACGAGACGAAACAACTAAAATGTAACTTAAACTTCAAATCGACCCGGAGATAAGGTCAGGTCGCACCTTTTACTTCTCCTTCAAAAGACATTCGAAATAAACAAACACATACATACGTACGTACACATGTACTCTTTCAAAAATTACAAATATGAACATTTTCTACAACTCTTGATACTCTTAACTTTCTAATTGAACATTAATTCTTACGAATTTTTGTTCATTTCCTTTTAATAAATTTCTATTTTAACATGAAAAATGTATATTTTATTATTCCACACTTCTACACTAATTCACACATTCCAACTGATAATAACCTTCTGATAATTCTGATGTTAATAATTCTGGATATAACTTGTAAGCTGTAAGGAGCTCGGTTATGTATGACACAAGGCCGAATCAAAGAAACATTAACTATCCTACTACGGCTTCATCTTTAGCCAATTCGAAGTTGTTTAACATCTCTAGGACTTTGCCAAAATTTCCTATAACACTGATAGGGCGATAGTGAGAAGAATAAGATGGTCCGAGCGAACTTTTAAAAAACAGGAAATACAAAAAAAGAATTTCCAAAAAGAAAGGAAGCAAAAAGCAAAAAGTCATTGACTGAAGAGTTACATTCTGGCCAATGCGTTTATTAAAGGAATAATGAATTGGTTAGGTGTTGTGTTAAGTATATACTCATAATCAATAGTATTAGGAGAAAAAACATATCTACATTCTGGCCAATGCGTTTCGTAACCTTTTGGAAAGATAAAAATTACACACCAGAGTGAAACTGGATTTGGTAGTTAGTCTCGAAGAACAACACTGAATTAAAAATAGCACTACTTCTTGGGCTTTGTTCATTTTTATTATAACCTGGTGATATTTAGTTCTATTCAATTGATTATTAAGCAAACTGTAATGGTTTACAATGTATTTTAAAGGAATAATGAATTGGTTAGCTGTTGTGTTAAGTATATATTCATAATCAATAGTATTAGGAGAAAAAAACATATCTATCAACCTACATGTTTAAAGGATGATGGATTAGTGATATAAGATCTGTAGTGAATGAAAGAATGTGTGTTATGGTGCTGGGGATATCAGCTCGAAACGAGAAATCGAAGAGCCGAGTTCGAATTCTTGTTGAATTCGTTGCATTCACTTACGCACAAATACCCTTCGGAAAGATATTAATCAGTCTCTTCTCCCTCTAGTTATTGATTAAATAGCAGAACAAATTCGGTTGTATAGCCTTGGTTGGCATCCAGTTTACTACGGAATGTAATGACAACTTACTACAGGAAAGTATTCTGTCCAGTCAGTCATGTCTCTTTCGAGACATGATCGCCCAAGCGTGTATTACGTATGGCATTTAACTGACTAAATCAACAAAAGGAAAATTTAAAGAGGAGACTATAATTTTTCACCTTTTTCGTTCACACTTTGTTTGGATTATTAGTATAACAGATTGAGTTCTACAGTGGATGAAATGATTTTAAAACTTATGAATGAAAGACATATTTCAAGAGGAATCACAGATAACTAAGTGTTTAAATGTTAAAATTTTTAAGGCGCTAACGCTATATATATATATATATATTTTTTTTTTACTGCTAAAGCCCCATAAAAGAACATTAGATAAACATTAATCTGTCATCAGTCAGTCAGTTAAGTGCCATACGTGTTACACGCTTTGCGTGATCATGTCTCAAAAGAGACGTGATTGACTGGGCAGAAGATTATCCCGCAGTAGGTTGCCATTACATTCTGCAGTAGACTGGTTGCCAGCCAAGGCTATAAAATCCAATTTATCCTATTATTTAACCCATAACTGGAGGGAAGAGATGGATTAATACCTTTCCCAAGGGTATTTGTGCGTAAGTGAATGCAAGGGGTTCAACTAGATTTCGAACTCGGCAACCCGATTTCTCCTTTCGAGTCGATATCCACAGCACCACAACGCATATCCATTCTTTCATTACTTTTTTTTTTTTTTTTTTTTAAATCGCGCTCTTTTTTAACTGTTGAAAAATATCGGAGAAGTTACGCCAATTAATTTGTTTTCTAAGAAAATAATTTCAAAATTGTCTGAAATGAAATTAAATACGTAATTATGAATAAATGCATGAAATTAAAAAAAAATTAAATCTCACGTTAATTAATTAATTCTCTAATTAAGGACGAAATGATTAAAACAAGCGTCAGAATAAATGAAGTTAACGGATGACGTCATACATTGGGTTTTCCATTTCTTTTGTTACCTCAAAAGATTACTGTCTTGAATGAAATGTTGGGAAAATGATTATGTAATAGTGAAGGGCGTATGACGTCATCAAGAGACAGGAACAACGAGAGAGAGCGAGAGTTGTGGAATGAACATGTATAACCCTGATCGAGTTTGTTTCCCACCAAAAAAAACGAAACGTTGCAAGCGGGCAAAATAAACAAGAGAGTGAAGTGGGAGAAGTTTGGCAGAAGAGAAATACGTTATTTGATTGGCTGATCTCTTTAAACTGGGTGGGGATAAAAGACGTATCACTTATGACATCATTCGTTTTCGCCTACGCAAAAAGATAAGGAACAGTGTCAAAAGAGGGTCTCTCAATTATAAAAGCTTAGAGTCGTTAGACAAGTGTTAGTACAAGTCCAGCCACATCACTTGATTCGATCGAGGACCGAGGTTTGTGTAAGTTTTTTTTAGAGTAAGTATAACACTTCGTTTGTTTATGATTAGAGAGTGAGATGGTTCATAACAAACAGTACACTAACTTTAAGAAGCCTTTAGAAAATAATTGCATCTTATTTATATCTTTTTATTTGGATTCCGCATAAGCCAATTTGCCATTTTTTTCTAGCTTTTATCGACGAATATAGTCTAGGATGTGTGTTGTGGTGCATTGCATATCGGCTCGGAACGAGAAATCGAGGAGCCGAGTTCGAATTCCAGCTGAATTCAATGTATTCACTTACGCGCAAATACCCTTAGGAAAGGTATTAATCCGTCTATTCCTTCCAGTTATGGGTTAAATAACAGGACAGATTGGGTTCTGTAGCCTTGGTCGGCAACCAGTCTACCGCAGAAAGCAATGGCAACCTACTGCGGGATAATCTTCTGCCCAGTCAGTCATGTCTCTTTCGAGGCATGATCGCCCAAGCGTGTATCACGTATGGCACTAACTGAGTCTGATGTTGTTGAATTTTGAAATAATAAATATTTATGTTATAGCATTTAGGGGAGTCCTTCAGATACTACAGGCACCTGTAGCAGCTGTGGGTATGTCTAGGGATAGTTTTGAATTCATAGTTGTTCTTCCAGACTGGTTGCTTGCCAAGGCTAAGAAAGATTTCAGTTTTATTGTTATTAAATTAACTCCATACTAAGGGAAGGAACGGGTTCATACCTGTACAAGACAATAAGAACATATTTGCGTCAAAGCTAATGCAACGACCGCAGCTAGAATTTAAATTCGGCACGCCAATTCCATTTTCTGGATGTATAAACGTAACATTAAACACAGACACACATATATGTATGTATGTATGTGTGTGTGTGTGTGTGTGTGTGTGTGTGCGTGTGTTATAATCGTATCGCCCCAAGCAAGGCATTTTACTGCCACTGTCGTGCAGGGGTTACATAGAAGGAAAGTTATGAGAAAGAGTGATAGGTTATAGGGGGTGTCAGAAAGTGGGTAAGAGAAGAATGAGAATACTGATGAGAGTGGAGTAGAGAGAGAGAGAGAGAGAGAGAGATGATGCAAGTTATTGAGATAGGAGCTGACTATTGACATTAAATTTAATTTCTTGGAGATTGTAGCTGACGGGGAAGCAAGTAAACGGAAAGGAATTCCACAGGCGAGAACTGCGAGAAAAGAAGCTGATGGAGTAGAAATTACTTTTACATTTGATTGGTTTCACAGTAAAAGGATGGGACCTAGTTGCTAACCTTGTGGCTCGAGTAAGTTCGTATATAGGGGGCACCAGTGAGCTAAGTTCGTCAGACCAGAATCTGTGAAAGTATTTGTAGAAGGGACACAGAAGCCACATTGCGCCGTTGAGAAAGTGACTGTATCCGAGCTGCCAAGTCGGGATCGATCACATTACAGATTATCCATTGGATTTTTTTCAAGGACCCCGAGGTGAATAGCAGGATCACCCGACCAGATATGGAGCAGTATTCAATGTGTTTGTGTGTGTGTGTGCGTGTATGTCCAAATAATTTTGACTGCCGTTTTCTGGTTTAATGTGTCAGCGGATTTCTTGTTTTAATTTTCTTTAGAACTTTCTTGTTTTTGCAATGTTCCTTTTATGGTATTCTTGTAATATATTTCAGTATTTAGAGTTGGTTTCGATCAAAGGCAGGAATGTAGATAGTGACAAGCAAAAGTATGTTTTCGTCGAAGGCAGCTAGCATTAAAGGAATTTATTGTATTTCGGTAACCCGATAGAAATATGATATATATATTTTGTATATGGCGTCAAAAACAATGACAAAAAAAAAAGTGTTTGCGTCAGGGCAGCCGTTTTCAAAGTTGGCTGACGTCAATTATTTGATTTTTGCAAGAATTTCCAAATTAATTTGTTTGTCACCGAAAAAAAAAAAAAAAAAAAAAAAGGCTAAAATTTGTTATGCCAAAAATTAGTACATCCGCTAAGGAATGAAAAACAAGAATTTAATAGAAATTTCGAATGTTTTAAAGAATGAGTAAAAAAAAAAAAAAAAAAAAAAAAAAAATTAATCAAATATTCAAAACAATTCTTTGAGCATTCCTCTTAATGATAACATAAATATTTTGATGATTAAACTATTTTCATTAAGTTTGGAGCATATTTTCTCCATGGTATGCTGATTTTTTTTTAGCGATTTAGTGAAGGTACCTCTTAAAAGTAAACAAATCTAAACTTGAAATCCACCCATAAATAAATCTCTTATTTCGATGTTCTTTTCTTTATCCAGATTAACTGACCGGAAAACATAACGCATTTAAAAAAGAAATAAATAAAACCAGGATGTTCACTGTTGCCATTTTTGCCATTTTCTGCCTTTTTCATGGGGTTTTCTCTTTTGGTAAGTGTAAAAGTAATTCATTTTGCTTGCATGAAATATTCGGCCAATGGACTCTCTGGCCATCATTTTTTACATGTTGCAGTTGGTTGCCTTTGAAACATTTTCTGTAATCTCCATCATCAAGATGATCCAGCTCCAGAAATATTTTTAGCACATAAAGTAGAAAAAGATTTTACCTGATTAATTCAAGACAAAACCATTAATCATGAAGAATAAATATTCAAAGCCTTGTTTGTATGTTGCCGTCAAAAGAGTTTTGAGCTACTGTGAGAATTTTTGAAGGTTTTCAGTGTTAATGCAGAATGTAGCATTTGTAAGTAGGGCTGACCAGACTGCTTATTTCTTTTGTTTAATATTAGCTTTCTTTTGGAGATTTTCTCTTTTAATGATTGAAAAATTGAAATTCTTTCGTGGATGCGAAAACAGAATTAATTGTTTAGATCTAATGCCAATCTGTACATGCAGAAAAAAAATAACCAATTAACGAACCCTATTGCAAAGTTATTTAAACATTGTCGTCATTCATTTATGAAAATGGTAGACTGTTACACACATACAGCTAGTTGGGTATTTAAGCTACAGCCCTTCTTTAATACATGTTTCTTTAAATGTGACTGACTCAATACTGATGTTATTTATTATTTGTATGCGAACAAGAAATTTTTTTTGGATTTATTGCGTGTAGAAATTTTCCAAGTTAAGTTTTCCTTCAGAGATTAACACTAATGTTGATTACGCATTCAAAACGTACATATATTTTAAAATCCTTTCACAACAAGGCAATTGTGGATCCCGGGAATGGGGTCCGCACAAATAAATGAACAACGACCAGTAATTGAGACAGACAATAAGTATTAACGTAAGGATACAGACTTGAATGAAGATCAGTGGTCCTGGAATACGGGTTAGTAAAAAGTATATGCACAAGTCTCTGGAAGTGGAGCCGTAGTATATTGAGTATGTCCGCGTCGGAAGCAGACGGGTACTGCGTAATCTTCTCTATGAGTGGAGCACAGAGCTACTATGAACTACTGTGTACTGACTGCTGGACTCTCGTATTTTCCGGTTAACTCTCTGTGAAAACGCGGAATTCTGTTATTTATTCACCCTCCCACTAGGGAAAAATGCAGCACAAGGCATTTTTAAGGTGGGTTCTCCGGGCCATACAGCCCAGCCAAAAATATCTGTCTATTTTTGCCCAGTCGTGACTCTACCCTTCGGCGGAGCTACGACTGGGTTAAAACTCTGCCCTGAGGTAGATAGATTGACAGTGTCAAAGGAATTACCGCTAGAAAACGCGGTAGTTTCCTCGTCTCGCTTCTATAGCAGTTATATAAGTATACTCTGGACGAGTTCATCTTTATGAAAAGGGAGAACCCCCACAATAGCAATAAAAACATTAAGAGACAAGGGATAAAATTGTGGAAAGGTACGCGAAAAAGAAAGCGTTCCCAAGGAAAAAAGAACAGGAATTAAGAAGAGAGAAGAAAAGGACTGACATTACTTTTTAGATATTAAATTTTTAAAGAATTATGGAACTGACAAGAACCTTGTATCCTGCTGTATATCTAACCTGGAAATAGTACCCCCAAAAATAAATTCTACAGTCATGTACCGATTATAGCATAGATTATCTGAAAAAGAAAAACACAATTTGAGAGGCCATTATCAGAGAAAGAAGGCTAAGTGAAGTATTTTTGGGGACAGCAAAACATGGATGCACCATTGTAGGTTGGACTTTCGATATATATATATATATATATATATATATATATATATATATATATATCTACAAGTTATTTGAGGAGGCAAAACAAAAGACCACATAAGCACAGCGAATGAATGTAAAGGCACGAGAAAAAAAGAATCAGGAAAAGAATATAATGGATTTATATTTAGACACTATGTGTTGGACAGTAAAACATGGACACCCTAGTGTAGGTTGGCCTTTCAAACCGGATATTCAATAATTATTTGAGGAGGTAAAGACCTAAGAAAAAGAGTCAAGAAAAGAATATAATGGATTTATATTTAGACACTGTGTTGGACAGAAAAATATGGATGCACTAGTGACTTATCCTAACAAAAAGCTGATATACAAAAGCTGCTCATATTTAAGAATTAACACGTAATCTGACAAAAGGCCACACTAATAAGAGCTTCGCGAAATCCATCACACCTAAAAAGGTAGACATCGCTATATAGGAAAGGGTCAAAGTTTTTTGCTCATCTGACTAAAGGCTACAATAATGAAGCGCATTTCTTCTTTATACAATGTCCATTCAGGACCTTGGCGACCATCGCTCGCCACAATTTTCTCTACTTTATAACTATTAATAAATTTTCTTTTTTGCTTATCTCTACTCTCCACTATCAATTTTTTAAGCTCCCTAGGTAGGTAATATGTTGTATTTCTTTGCCTTCAATCTTTCCTGAGAGTATCAAATTTTCCAAACCTCTTTTCTTCAATTTGTGTCACAGAAATATTAAATGACCATTTCTGATGTAAATTGCCAATTTTGTACTATTTTTTTCGAAAACTTCGTCGATGCTAACATGTTTGGTCCATTGCATTCTGAGTATCGTTCTGTAGAACCACATCTCTCTTGCTTCAAAACTCCTTTCGATATTTTAGGAGATTGTCCAGCATTCACTGCCATATAGGAAAACTGATATTATATAACCTTTCACTTTAACTTAGTTTGTTTCTAAGTAAATCTTTCTTCTTCTTAATACTTTTAGATTCTAGAAGGCATCTATCGCTATGTAATTGCGCCTTTGGATTTCTTAGCAACACTTACCATTCTCTGTTTAAACAATTGTTTGATTTTGTCATCTCTACCTTATTTCTTCAGAGAGATGCCCACCAAATCAGCCAATGGCGATGTGCAATGCTTCACCTTGTGCCAACGTTTTAGAACGTATTTGCCAGTAAGTAAACATTTCCATATTTCTGTCAGTATGAATATGCATATAAGTAAATATTTGCGTATATGTAAATATGCAGTTTGATAAAAATATTTTCGTCTGTTCTCTTGTTTTTAACCTGAGGCTTGTAAAGCTGCGAAGACTTGGGTGCTATTCTCATTTCAGCGGACATCGTTTTGAGTAGGTGGGAAGAATATTCAAAGAAAGAACATTTTTGAGTAGATGAATCAAAATAGTCTATCTGTAATCATTACCTCTCCGGCTGTCTGTGTGATCAATATCTGTCTAATTGTCTACATGGGATCATAAATTGCTTGTCTGTGCATAACCGTGTCGAACTAACTGTCTAAATCCAACCACTTTCTAGCTACATACCTATCTCTAATCATTATCACTCCGGCTGTCTATGTGTGATCAATATCTGCCTACTTGTCTGTATGAGATCATAAACTGCTTGTCTGTAGATGACCGTGAGCAATCTGTCTATATCAAAACCCCTTTCTAGCTGTCTGTCTATCTCTAATCATTATCTCTCCACATTTCGATGTGAATTTAGATTTCCGCTTAGATTGAGATCATTTATGTCCATCACATGATATTCCGCTCAAAATAGGACGGCAGGAAGTTAAATCATAATGACCAGAGTAGATTTTAAACAATAGATTTTTTAAGAATAGATAAAACCATTTTACGTTCATTTTAATTTAATTTCTTTCTTTCCTTATCGCAAATATTTTCGTTTTTTCATTCCCCAATTTTCAATGCAGATCAGAAATAAAGAATATATCAGTCAGCGGAAGACAGACTCGCATTCCTTAACTTCGAAGGGCTATCTTTCCATGACAACTACTTTACCAATTGGGCTACATGTCATTGAAATATTGCCGTATTTGTTACATCTAGTATTTCCACTGAAAGATAAGATTTTTATGCGACGAGTTGTTTTTTAACTAGCGATCGATCGTATAAAAACGATCTGGGTGTTGCGATAAAAAGCAGTTGAATTTAAGATATCAAAATTCAAAACTTATTCTCCCAACTTTTCACAACGCAATTGAATATGCACTTTGAAGAACAATAGCACATTTATTTTAGTGGTAGAATATCATATGACATTGTTTTCATGTACCACATCTCGATTCTCTTGTTTGTGTAGTGTAAGATCTGGTCCTTTTTGTTCCATTACAATTCGTAGGCGGATGTGCGTTGTGGTGCAGTGGATATCAACTCGGAAAGACAAATCGGTGGATCCGAGTTCGAATTCCAGTTGAATTTCTAGCATTCATTTACGCACAAATACCCTTGGGGAAAAGGTATTAATTCGTCTCTTCCCTCAAGTTATGGGTTAAATAATAGGACAGATTGGATTCTATAGCCTTGGCTAGCAACCAATCTACCACAGAAAGTAATGGTAACCTAGTGCGGGATAATCATCTGCCCAGTTAGTCATGTCTTTTTCGAGACATGATCGCCCAAAGCGTGTTTCACGTATGGCACTTAACTGACTGACGATTCGTAGATATGGGCAGGATTTCATCACTTGTGACTGATGGAACTCGGAAGTTTGATTGATAAGTAAAGTCATTGGTCAGTGATGTCGCTAATATGGATGCAGAAATATGTTTGCCACTTATTACGTAGTTTTTAAAGTAGAGTTTATACTTCGTGTGATTTCACTTTGTGTCTGCATTAAGTAATAATAGCGTTTATTAGTTATAAGTCATGAACAAGGCTTGGAATTGTGATAGAATCTCTGATACTAGAAGGTTGAAATGTTTCTAACTTACTTTTGGCCTAAATATAGCTTCTTAGAATCTGGTTAAAGGCCAGAAATTTTAGCATTCAATGACCTTTTCACCTTCGAGGAAATGCAAATAATAGAGTAACGATAATTAATAATCAAAAGATGTTTTTTAAATAGTTTTACCTTCGTTGTGGTGCAGTGGATATCGAATCGGAACGACAAATCGGGATGCCGAGTTCGAATTCCAGTTGAATTCCTTGCATTCATTTACCCACAAATACCCTTGGGAAAGATATTAATCCGTCTCTTCCCTCAGTTATGGGTTAAATAATAGGACAGATTGGGTTCTATAGCCTTGGTTGGCAACCGGTCTACCACAGAAAGCAATGGCAACCTACTGCGGGATAATCTTCTGCCCAGTCAGTCATGTCTCTTTCGAGACATGATCGCCCAAAGCGTGTATCACGCATAGCTCTTAACTAATTGACCTGATCTGACGGTGACGAGTGGCGTAAAAGCGAAACTTGAAGATCGATAGATAAATTTGTTTACAATTCTCTCTCTTTTCGTTTTTTCTAATTCATTTTTTTTTCTTTTTTTTTTTTTACAGAGAATCCTTTTGCGGTGGTTGCAAAGCCACCTGCTACAAAATCAGTAATGTAATTCCAGAAGTTATACCATGTACATTTCTGAGGTAAATTGAATATTTGTTGAATCTTTCAAATACAGTAATTTTTTCTACTGAAATATTGCTTTGATCTTATAAATACATTTCATAATTTTGATTATATCTGTGAAGCGAGTGAAGCTTCGATATTGATTCGAAGGTAAACATTTAAATATAATTTTGGTGTGTGTTAAAATGTTATGTAAATTTAAACCAGCCAATCTAATACAGCACTCTCATCAGTATTCCCATGCTTCTTTTACCCACTTCCTGACACCCTCTGTAACCTGTCACTTTCTCATAATATTCCTCCTATGTAACCGCCTGCATAACAGTGGCAGAAGAATGCCTTGTTTGGGGCGACACGATTATAAAAAAAATAGCGTCTATTGTGATCAGAGCTGTCACGGTGGTACAACCGAAAAAAGAGATTAATGTTGGTTGTAGGGACTGTATAGGCTGGCGGGCACCAAGAAATTTTAAAAATTTCATCTGGTATTTCTAGTTAGCACAAAAGCATTGACGCTGGTTTTTACACAGAGAAAAAATGACCTCACTGGTATCCTTTTCTGTAGGAAAATTAAAGATTTCACCCCAAAAAGAGTCGAGAAAAAATATCACGAATGGAATACCAATCGGTACGCTGGTAACAGAAATAATCCCTGTGAATTCACATCATCTAAAAGAGTCCAAAGAAATATCAGAACAGATACTATAACCTGATCCGAATTGTCAACACGACAGAGTTGCGATGCTTGACATGAGTCAAGAGTATTGATAAGAAACAAATCGAGTAAACAATTTAAAAATCAGATGAAGAAGCATGTTGATCAGAATTATTAGGGAGATGTGTAATGCAATCTTTTATTTGACTGAGAGAAAAAAGTCTCTATATCAGTATAATATTCTTTTGCATTATGACTTTTGCTATGATTCGTTTGTTAGGGATCGGATTATTCTGCAAAGTAACTTCAGGAGATCTTGTAACTGCAGTTTTCGATTATATTTTTTACGCAAAAATTTGATATTTTTGAAGATCTCAAATTGTTTTGCTCTTTAAAAAATCACGTATTCCATAAGATTAAACGCAAACTTGATTTTACTTGTAAATCTAAACTTGTTTTATTTATGTTTTTAGGGGCAGAATTTATCAGAACAGGTAAGATATACTCTATTTATATTATGAAATAAATCCAAAAAATAAACCCATTTTAAAGCAAAACACTTTCCTCGTTTACTTTTATAAATTATAATTTTCGGATTTTTTACCCTATTCTGTTTTAGCATAAAATTTCGGCCGATGCAGTTTTGGGTCTTTGAATTTTTGTGATGTAGTATTTTGTTGTTTTTTTTTAATTTTTTTTTAAATGCACCAATACTATTTTTTAATCATTTCATCCCAAGCAAGGCAGTTTTACTGCCACAGTTGCGCCGGGGGGTTACATAGAGGGAAAGTGATGGGAAAGAGGGGTAGTTTATAGGGGGTATCAGGAAGAGGGTAATAGAAGGATGAAAACACTTGTGTGATGTGGGGTGAGGTGGATGGAGAAAAGAGCTTGAGAGAAAGGATGCGTGTCAGTGAGATACAAGATGACTATTGACCTTATATTTAAGTTCTTGAAGATTGTAGCTGTCGGGGAAGCAAGTATACGGAAGGGAATTTCACAGGCGGAAAAACGTCCTGGCCCTGTACAGTGAACCGACCTTCTTAGCATCGGATTTAGCTATGGATTCGATATAGTTATTCCACTTGAGGTTTAATGAGACAATTAGTTGATTAATATTTTTTGCTCTTTAAAATCATCTTGGAGTTTCTGGAATTTTTAATAAAGTTGTTTTTCGTGTATTTTGTATCCTCCATGTTTGTCGTTTATTCATAGAATTGGAAGGAATTTTTCTTTTTTGGGGTGGGGGTGGGGTGAATTTGGAGAAAAGCAAATTTCTTTTCAATTAAAAGCAGATTATTTTGGCCTTATTTGGGCTGGAACTACCCAATTTTCGCCTTTCCAACCTGGATAAAGTTCAAAAACATTTTTACTGTTTTATGAGGGAACACCTATTCTCAGCCTCCAGCCTCATTCCTCCAGACGTAACGTCGTCCGTCTGGAGGACACTTTGTTGCTATTTTCATGATAAAGTTTCAAATGATCTCCATTCATTCATTCCACCATTTGAAGCCATGATAGACTGAAAATACCATGCCACGTTTTTTTCCCCAAAGAAATGTAATTTTGGGGAACAGACTCATGCGTGGTGACCCTGAACGCTACAATCAAGTTATGTTTCAATTGTTATTTATCCTCCTTATCCTCATAACCAATTTCTACCATTTTATTTTTTTTCACTCATATTGCAACTTATTCTTCATAAATAATTTAAGCCTCATTATCTACCTTGAGTAGCTCTCATGCCTAATACTTGGTGCTAGAAGAAAAACGATGGCTAGGTATTCCACAAGATGAAGATAAAAAAATTCAATTTGTAAAACTCAACATATTTTCTTTATTTTTGCAGGTTTGGTATGAGAGGCAAAAAGTGAAAAATATTTTTATTATCTTTTGAAATAAATCCATTTTTAAAACAAAACGTTTTCCTCGTTCACGTTTATCATAGGAATTATATTCCATAGATTATTTTGCCTTGTCATGTTGTTATATAATTTTGTCCGATCGGGATTCTCATATGGATGTCATGCATGGTGTCCATCCATTTCTAAACTATCTTGTAAATAAAAAAGTTAAATCATTAAAAATGGCTGGCGACAAGCGAAACCTTTAAGTTCTAAAAAAACAATCTTTCATATGATCTCACAAGCCAGCACTACAACCGTCTTCCATTCTATAGATTTTAATTATTATATTGTTTCGATTTGTCATGTTCTTAAATAACCTTGTCAGGTCGAGATTCTCATATGGTTGTCATGCATGGTGTCCAACTCGGTCAGCAATAATCCCGAAAAACATGAGTCTAGATAAATCAATGCAAGATTAAAAAATCGAGTGAGAAACTGTACCTACAAGAAAAATATTTCGTGTTTATTAAAGTC
>JBBBDQ010030558.1:0-15000 GCA_037127315.1 Ascarosepion bandense
ACCTTTACATCAAGCCACCTTCCTCTCAAGATTACAGATTATTATGCGTTGGGCGCAGTTGAGAGAGAAATCAATAAAACTCTAATAATGAACTGAAGGCAAGGATTATGGGAGTATTTACCCATTTTATCAAGAAGACCGTCAAGAAGAGTTGCAACGGTTTCGAAATAGTCTGGAGGCTGTAGTTAAAGCCAATGCCGATATTATTGAATAAATTTAATTTAGTATTTCAATATATTTTTGTGTACTTTTGGTAAATATATCTGTTAAAATGAGATGTCAGTGATATTATCATTTTTGCATAATTGAGACGAGTATTCGTCAATCGCACCTTGTGTAACTATCAAAAAGGAGGGAAAAAGATGTGAATTTATTAAAAAAGATCAAAATAAAAACAGAAAATAACCAAAGAAAAACAAAAAATTGCAGACGATGATAATAAGTGATTTCATGTTTCTTGTGGGTTACCATTTAACTTCCAAAGATGCAAAGAAAAAGATAAAAATTAGTGTGAGATGCAGAATGGGTAAAAATCAGAAATATTGTCATTGTTTCCTTCCTTTGAAGATCTCTGTCCGACCCATTTACAAGCAATCTTTTTTTTTTTTTTTTTTTTCATCCGCAAACATTTGTTATTTTTGTTTTTGCTTCTGCCTATGCGACAACGTCCAATCGACAGACAAGCTATTCGTCTCTTCGGGAACGAATTGTGCATTTCATTTTTTTTCTATTATTTTCTTCGCTTTCTTTTTCACCTTTGAAAGTGGCATGATTTTTCCCAGGCCGAGATATTTTTATGCAATACAGCCGAACCAAATCTCCAGCTTATACGTCTTCAACACCGTACCCTCTCTCCCTGCACATTAACTTCAATGCACACCAACCCCTGCCACCGCCACTGGGCTAACTACAATTTCCAGGGAAATGATATAGCAATGAACTTTGATGTGTTTCACCTTTCATTCTGCCCACCACACGACAATCTCTTCTTTCTTTTTCCTTTCACCCTCGTTTTCGTTTAAGGTATGTCAATTATTCCAATCTATATAAAGGTGTCCCAACTAAACGATACATAAACAGAACACGTCCCCATAACCGCCTTGCTAGATTGAGTTTGGAGGTGACTGTGTGCGCATGCGTGCTTGGTTAACATTGCTTATGGCGGAAAGAAGAACATCAGAAGCAATTTATACGCCTCAACCCTAATGCAAATGTTTCCTCTCTTCGTTTTGGGGGGCAAGTTGCGAAACTGTCAAATTAGAGAAGGGTAATAATTGAAAGATGAAGAAGCGAAGAAAAAAATAGTGAAAATAGAAAGGGAAAGAGATGTAGAAAAAAAATAAAAATTTAAAAAAATTAGAGAGAGGGAAATGTTTTATAAAGATTACTTCACCATTTTCCTTGGCCCTTTTTCGTTTCTTTTTTACGCCGAGAAATAATTACTTTCTTTGTGTATGACTATAAGCAACTAATTTTGGGTCTATTATTATCAGCTTGCTTCATGTCTACTTTCTGTTTTTCTTCTTAATTGTAACCGTGTAAGGGAATTATAACGCGATTTCGCTTTCAGTAGGGGTGAAGGGAGGGAAGGTAAAATACCGATTTTCCTTTTATATATATATATATATATATATATATAAAAACAGAAAAAATAAACGCATGTTTCAACAAATAAATAAACACAATAATAATTGATGTCGAACTTTGAAAAGAGAAAAATCAGAAAAAAAAAAGAAATTTAATCTTGAATGAATACAAGCATAATTATCTTGATGAAGGGGGGGAAACAAAGCAACAAATTTTATCACTGCAGTTTTGGAGATTGAATGATTAGTGTATGACGCCGTAGATGGCTAATTATTTTAAACTTTACCTTCGAGCAAATCGTAGAAAATTATTTAATGTTTTCTATTTTTGCGAAAAGTTATTATCATTATTATTATTATTATTATTATTATTATTATTATTATGTTGTAATTTTTCATCATATTTCCATTTCTGCTATGGTTGCACTACCTACTAAGTCTACGAGAAAGCCTAAGGCAGGTCGTGGTGTGTTGTTATGGCTCCATTTCATGTTTTTTATATCTACTCTAACATCCTTAGCGTTACATAGACAAAGTTCTCCTTAATGTGTGGGCTGTACTTAACAAGACAATTTTTTGTATATCTCTTAAGCTGGGCTTTCCAGGGATTTTTCAATGTGTTGTTTTGTTCCATTTTTTATCATTCCAAGTGCACCTACTATCACTGGCATGATTCCTGTTTTCAATTTCCACATTTTTTCTATTTCAATTTCCATGTCCTTATGCTTTGACAGTTTTTCGAATTCCTTGGTTGCTATGTTACAATCCGCTGGACAAGCCATATCAATTAATAGGCAAGTTTTTTCTTTCTGGTTTTTAACAATAATGCCCGGCCTATTTGCTTCAATTTTTCTGTCTGTGTAGATTGTGTAATCTCATAGAATGGTGACATCTTCTATTTTTGTAACCGGTGCTGGGTGATGTTCATACCAGTGTTTGTTTACATATTTTCCATAGTGTTTGCACATTGCCCAATGTAAATATTGCCCCACTCTATCGTGAAGGTTTTTATATTCATTTGGGGCAAGTACAGAACATCCTGAGATTAGATGGTCAATTGTTTCTTGGCATTTATCACAGAACCTGCATTTTAGATCCACATTATTATGTATAATATTTGCCTGAAAGTTCCTAGGGAAAAGACTTTGGTCTTGCGCAGCAAGAATAAAGCCTTCGGTCTCAGACTTTAATCCAGATGCACGTAACCATCGATGAGTATTAACTTTATCAACATTGAATTTATTAGCACGTTCTGGATATTGGCCATGCAAAGGTTTGTCTTGCCAGCGTTGTTTCATCTGTTCAAGAGCTTTATCCTTGGCTTTCTTTTTCATATTTTTTACCTCAATAGTTGGTTCTTGGCTTCTGTTTTGCTTTTCTACAGAATCTACTAACTTTAAATTTTGTTTGTATTTACTGCCTTCTTTTATTATTGAATATTTTTTTCTTTCTGTTTTCATGTTGTTTAACTAATTGTATCATCCAGTCCTTTGTTGGTTCGATATATGTTAGTAAGCCAATAGTTGTTGTCTTGAATAAGACCTCTTCCACCTTCTTTACGGGGTATGTATAGGCGGTCTACATCAGCATTTAGATGATGCATCTTATGTTTAGAAAAGAGTTTTCTTGTTTTAGAATACATTCGTCTGATGTCGTTTAGAGTACAGTTCAAGATGTTGAAACTATATTGGACCACTGGGATGGCAAGGCTATTAATTGCCATAACTCTGTTCTGAGAATTCAATTCAGTTTTTAATATCAGTCATAGCCTTCTATAGTACTCTTTACGCACTATTTCTTTCATTTTTTATGGTGAATTTTTTTCATTCTCATTTACACCTAGGCATTTATAAGCTTCTTCTTCTTCTTCTTCTTCTTCTTCTTATTATTATTATTATTATTATTATTATTATTATTATCTTGTCATTTTCATCATATTTCTATTTCTGCTATGGTCGCCTTACCTACTAAGTCTGCGGGAAGACCTAAGACAGGGGGTGGTGTGTTGTTATGGCTTCATTTCATGTTTTTTCATATCTCCCTAACATCCCTAGTGTTACATAGACAAAGTTCCCCTGAGCGTGTGGGTTGTACTTAACAAGACAATTTTTGTATATCTCTTGAGGTGGGGTTTCCAGGGGTTATTATTATTATTATTATTATTATTGCCATCCCATAATATTTCTAAACTTACCGCATATGGTATTTTCAATCGGTCTCAAGAAGTGTGTGGGGAAGAAAACTAAGAAGGAAAGAAGGAAGGAAAAAAAGAAGAGTGTAAATAAGTAGAGTGAAAAAGAAGTCTAAAAAGAATTAGAAAATAGAGAGTGAAGAAGAAATTTAATGAACTTTAAAAAGAAGGAAGAAACTGTCCGATTACCAGATTTGCCCGAATAGAAATAAAGCGAACTTCAAGTTTAAAGGTATATGCAAATTAGTTGCCATTCCTTATTTGCATAAACTTTTCCTTTACACTCAATAGTGTGTAGGGCAGCGTTTTTGCTGTTTCCGTAACAAACTGTTTTTTATGGGGCAGACTCCCAAACCTGGAGAAAGGTGATTTTTAAGAGTAGCTTAGACGTAACATACGGCCAAAAGTAGGGGTACCCAGTGAGGATCGAACTCACTACTCAGTTATAATGATTCTAGCGAGACGAGCTTGCTAACCATTACACCACGCCGAGGTGCCCCCTTATTTGCATACATAAAATGTCGTTAACTGACCAGTTTGTTACAGGAGTTATCTGATTCCACCAACAATATCTGATTTGTTGAACTAACGAATATTTTTACTAATTAACCCAACTGAAGGATCAAGAGGCACTCAAGGTGTGTAATACAAATGCGAGAGTCGCATATGAGAATTATGTAAATATAAAGAATAAGTAACGGCCGACTCTTGACTTAAAAAGGTTAAGATTATAGCATTTGGGAAAGCACCCATGTGGGAATCTTAGGAAAAAGCTGTCTGAATAAAATATCCCCCTTACAATTGGAATATGGAAGAAGGACATAGTGGATATAGGCGTTGGTTAGTTCCAGTGACTTGAGACAAATAGTTGTGTGTTCAATACTTTGCTACAGCAGTGTTGAACAAATAACTTATAGGGTTGAGTTAAAGGGAGATAACTACAGTGCTACCGGAAGTCGCATCGCACATGGAATGAGAATCATATACCCCGGTTATCGAAATAAAGGATTCGGTTCACAATTCATAGCACCTGAAGAAGGCCGAAGCGAATAACGGTCGAAACGTCGTAGTAAAGATAAGGACAACAGTCTGAATAATGTAAGTACTGTAAATACTACCTCATCTCAGAAATATAGACAAATAGAATAATCTATTAATAAACCTCTTACAAATAGCAACAAAGATGAGGACAATCGTCTGAACAGTGTAAATAATGTAAATACTACCTCATCTCAGAAATATAGACAAATAGAATGATCTATTATTAAACGTCGTACAAATGGCAACAAAGATGAGGACAATAGTCCGAATGATGTAAATACTGTAAATACTACCTCATCTCAAAAATATAGACAAATAGAATGATCTATTATTAAACGTCGTACTAATGGCAACAAAGATGAGGACAATAGTCCGAATAATGTAAATACTGTAAATACTACCTCATCTCAGAAATATAGACAAATAGAATGATCTATTATTAAACGTCGTACAAATGGCAACAAAGATGAGGACAATAGTCCGAATAATGTAAATACTGTAAATACTACCTCATCTCAAAAATATAGACAAATAGAATGATCTATTATTAAACGTCGTACAAATGGCAACAAAGATGAGGACAATGGTTCGAATAATGTAAATACTGTAAATACTACCTCATCTCAAAAATATAGACAAATAGAATGATCTATTATTAAACGTCGTACAAATGGCAACAAAGATGAGGACAATAGTCCGAATAATGTAAATACTGTAAATACTACCTCATCTCAGAAATATAGACAAATAGAATGATCTATTATTAAACGTCGTACAAATGGCAACAAAGATGAGGACAATAGTCCGAATAATGTAAATACTGTAAATACTACCTCATCTCAAAAATATAGACAAATAGAATGATCTATTATTAAACGTCGTACAAATGGCAACAAAGATGAGGACAATAGTCCGAATAATGTAAATACTGTAAATACTACCTCATCTCAAAAATATAGACAAATAGAATGATCTATTATTAAACGTCGTACAAATGGCAACAAAGATGAGGACAATGGTTCGAACAATGTAAATAATGTAAATACTACATCATTTTAGAAATATAAACAAATACGAAAGAAATGAGGCTCGTTCGACTCTGCGGTTCGCAGCTGTAAATAACTGAATTAGTGAAGCTAAAGAAAGATGTTTTCTGGACATATGTTTAGTCAATTTTTAAACGAATGTCCGCCAAATACAATACAAAGCGCAAGAGCCTCTCAAGATAGAGTGATTACTGAAAGAGGCAAGTGACATTAATATAAGACTATTAAGTGAGGATTATGTTGATATGGGAGGTAGGTATTGCTTGACACTGATTATGAAAAGATTGTTAAGATTGTAGTGTTTCAAGAAACATACACGCGGTTTTTTTTCTTGGAGAGAACAAAAAAAAGAAACCTGTCTGAGTGGACCTTCCTCCTTAAAATTGGATTTTGGTGAAAGTAAAGACCGTTCGACTCTGTGGACACAGCACCACAGATCTTTACGGGAAATGTATGAATTGTTGGAACTAAAGAGTCAGTCATTTAAGTACCATACGTGATACACGCTTGGGCGATCATGTCTCTTTCGAGACATGATGACTGGGCAGAAGATTATCCCGCTGTAGGTTGCCATTGCTTTCTGCGGTAGACTGGTTGCCGACCAAGGCTATAGAACCCAATCTGTCCTGTTATTTAACCCATAACTGGAGGGAAGAGACGGATTATTACCTTTCCCAAGGGCATTTGCGCCTAAGTGAATGCAATGAATTCGGCTGGAATTCAAACTTGGCTCCACCCAATTTCTCGTTCCGAGCCGATATCCAATGCACCACAAAGTACAATTCGTTATTTACTCGAGCGTTTCCACAAAGAAGGGATGCGGTCGATTTTTACCGTAGGGGTTTTCTGAGCGCGTACACTCAGGCCAAAATTCCCCATCTATTTATACCAGCCGAAACTTTGACCTTCACCATAGACTCGTCATTGTTTCTCTCCGCCCGAAGGCACAAGATAGAGTTTTAGTGAAAGAGTGCAACTCGTTGGATCGTTGGACATAGAAATAGCAACACAGTATTCGCTGTATTTCTTTTTCTGTCTAGCATATAGTATGCCCTGTGAATGTCAAATTCTCTAAGCCTTTTTCTCATGTTCCCTAGAAAACTCAGCTATCTCTTCCTTATCTAAACTTATATATTAAATGGAACTTTGTCTGTGTGTGAGAACCGATTTTCTTGAAAATTTACTCGCGTCTGCGAGTGTTTTTAGCAAGGTTTTGTGTCGAGGTTCCCCCCGATAAATATCGAAAATCGATAATCGAAAAAATCGGGTTGTAGAAGGAGTGGTCAGATTTTAATCAAATTTGATACACTCATAGACATAAGAAACGGTATTCAGAAATTTCAAGGTTGCAGTTCTTACAATAGTGCAGAAAGTCGATAATATATATATATATATATATATATATATATATATATAAGGCAAGATATTTGTGTATGTGTCTGTTTATCTGCCTGTATGTCTGTATTTTATTTCAGCCTTTTTATTTTAGTTTTTGCTTCGGGTTTGGCTCTTAGTAGGTATAATTGTAGTTCTTAGTCTCAGCCATGATAACATTGACTCAGAGGACTTATTTAGCATTCAAAACTCTGTTTACGACTAAAAGATTTGATATCGATACCAGGAAATCAAAATTTGACTTACATCCATTCATTTTTCTTTCAGTCTACGGTTTCGCTTTAACTGGAAACAACTATTGCTTTTTAGTCTTTCGTGCCAACATCCCAAGAGTCTGAGCTCCAGGACCATGGATTAGTTTTAAAGCTTTCATTACACCCGAGCAACGTCGGGCTATACTGCTAATTCTCACTATATAAATATACATTATGCTTTCATTTTTTGCTAAACCGTTGTCGTTGCTCACATGTTTAGTCTATGATATTCTCAGGATCTTTCGTTAGAACCGCGTCTCTTTCATCTTTGATGACCCAGCATTAACTTCCATGTAAAATGAGCGGTATTACATGACACGTGCCCTTTTCGTTGATTCAAGTGAATTCTTCCGATTTCTCAATACATTACTTAGATTTTGGAAGGCATCTTTCACTATTTCAACGTACATGAGAATTTTGGTGTCGCATATCGGCATTTTAAATACTATCGGATTTTAATTGAAATAAAATCAAATAACCTCGGTTCCCGGCACCCCTGCATCGTCAGTTGACAGTGAACGTTAATAGCGTTCGATCGCCACTGAATGTAACAGTCACTGAGGTCCTGTGCCAATACTCAGCTTAGGAAGTAAGGTGTATTATGTGATGGTGTATGTAATTTAATTAAATACACTTGCCATGACATAATTATTTTCAGGCAGCCTTCTTAATTTATTTATGTGTGATTACCTCACTTATTCCGTTCGAGAGTTTCGCCTAACGCCTCTTAGGTGGTGTCGTTTTCTTCTTAATGTGTCGTCTCTTTTCAGCAATCATGAACTTCCACTTGCTCTTATCCCTTGAAGATCTTAAGATTTTTCCTCTTGTTATCTCTCCCAAACTCAACTCTACCATCTCCTTGGTTCAAGCCGCTCAAGTATGTCACGCGCTGCTTTCCCCTATCACTCTTTCCCTCTATCCCTCCTGTGAGTATTAGTTTCTCCAAGCCTTCCTTTCTCACGACATGTCCCTAAGATTAAGTGTAAGTTTCCTTTTCGTTTGAATCCTCCGCAAAATATCGTCGTTGCTCACAGGTTTGGTGCATGGTATCCTCAGTATCCTTCTGTAGATCAACATTCTTCTGCTTCGAGTCTCTTCTTCATCTTTGATGAGATTGTCCAGCATTCTCTGCCATATAAAAGAACAGTCAGTCAGTCAGTTAAATGCCATACGTGATACATGCTTGGGCGATCATGTCTCGAAAGAGACATGACTGACTGGGCAGAAGATTATCCCGCAGTAGGCTGTCATTACTTTCTGCGATAGACTGATTGCCAATCAAGGCTATAAAACCCAATCTGTCCTATTATATATTCCATAACTGGAGGGAAGAGACGGATTAATAACTTTCCCAAGGGTATTTGCGTGTAAGTGAATGCAACGAATTCAACTGGAACTCGAGCTCGGCTCCCCGATTTCTCGTTACGAACTGATATCCACTGCACCACAACGCACATTTTTGCTTCCATTTTCTCTCAAATATAATCGTTGCTCACATGTCTGGTTCATGGGATTCTCATCATCATTCGTGAGAATTATCTCTGCTTCTTCAACTCTCATCTTCATCAGTGACGAAATTGTCTAGCATTCACTGCCAAAAAAGAGCAGTGATATTAGGTAAACCTTCAATACTATTTCCTTTGTTTCTATGGTCAAGCACATCCAGCTGTTCATCTCAGTGTTCTTGACAGGCTCCAAAGGAGAATCAGTAATGTGATAGGTACCGACTTGGCTGCTCGACTCCAGCCATTTTCTCACCGACGACATGTGGCTTTCCTCTGTCTGTTCTATAAATATTTTTATACCTTCTGTACTAACGAACTTAAGTCACTAGTGCCCCTGCCACAGGAGTTTACACGTGCAACCAGACTGGCAATCGGGTCCCACCCATTCACAGCTAGATCAACCAAATGCAGCCGACAATTCTACTCCCTCGTCTTCTTTTCCCGCACTTCCCGCCTGTGAAACTTGCGTCCATATTCTTGCTTTCCTGACGGCTACAACGTCCAGGAATTTAAATGCAATGTCAATAACCATCTCTTAACCACTTGACTTTAGTTCTTTCTCACCACCCTGTATAACTTTTCCTTTCTCTCCACTTTTTCAACTGTCATCACACCTGTATTCTCATCCTTAACTGGTTCGTCTTTCTCTTTACTCTTTTCTTATCTAATTTTTTTACTCTTATGTAGCCCCCTGCACATCAGTGGCGTTACCACCTTGCTCGGGGTGATGCGATTAAAAAATTGTCATAAGTATTGCAGAGCATCTAAAACTCTAGCGCTGACAAATATGGAATCGAAATAGCTATATAAATAAAGATTAAGAGAACTCAGGGATTCAGAGTGTCATTGACATTTTGAGGGGATTGACTGCATGAGGGGATTGTCGAACTCTCTACCTTCGGGCGGAGAGGAACCCAGATGAGGCTCAACCGAAGGGTAGAGTCTCGTCTGGAGAAAAGCAGACATTAATTTTTTTTCCGAGCTTACGGGCTCGGTTTTTTCCCACGTTAACTGGCCTTGTGACGAGTCTACCTCCGGGTTTTTCCCATGTGGGGAAGCAGTAAATAATTAGATGTCATTGACGATTATCATCGGTCTCTGTACTCTGCGAACCTAAGAACTTAACCTATCATCTCTTTCTAATTATTGTTGTTCTGTCTTATCTGTGTTTGTCTTATTTGTGCTTAATATCCATTAGCACGGATATTGTGCTGTAGATATTTCAGCACATCATTTGGTATCGGACTGCCACCTCGGCGATACAACAAGTTACTTAGCTTTTGGAAGACACCTTTCGTTATCCATATGCACGGTATATCAAAGTTAATAATATCAAAGTTAATAATAGTTAATAATATCAAAGTTAATAATATCAAAGTTAATAATAGTTAATAATATCAAAGTTAATAATATCAAAGTTAATAATATCAAAGTTAATAATAGTTAATAATATCAAAGTTAATAATATCAAAGTTAATAATAGTTAATAATATCAAAGTTAATAATATCAAAGTTAATAATAGTTAATAATATCAAAGTTAATAATATCAAAGTTAATAATATCAAAGTTAATAATAGTTAATAATATCAAAGTTAATAATATCAAAGTTAATAATATCAAAATTAATAATAGTTAATAGTATCAAAGTTAATAATAGTTGAAAATAGCACAGTAAAAATCTGAAAAATTAATAAACGAGACAGAAGGGGGAAAATAGAATGCTTTAAAAAGTGAGAATTAAAAAAATGAGTGACTAAGAAATCGAGAAACCGATATAAGAAAAAAAAAAGAAGATAAATGAACGAAAAAAGAAAATTTTGAATCTGCAAAAAACCAGACGTGGCCAAGATTGTAAATACAGAAAAAAAAATCGAATATTTGTCTCAATTTTACTGAGTATTTTTTTCTTTTTTAATTACTAATATTGTCACCATGCTTTTGACTAAAAGCGTTAAAACCTGGTATTACATGAAGTAAGCGAATAAGCAGACGACTGTACAAGGGGCGGGATTGTCAGATATTGAAGTATTTGAAAGAATTCTTGAAATGTGCAGAAGAATACATGTTCGTCTCGCTATTGTCATTTTCTTTCTTGACGGAATTTCAGAAAACATGAAGACGACGCAGGTAAAAGATCAAAGGCACGTTGTATATTAAATGGAGACTAACTACATTAACAGGTAAGTTAATTCATCAAAAATGACAGGTGATAAGTAAACGGAACAATCTGGGTTAATATGTTATTAGCAGAACTGATGTGGCTAACTTTAATTCTATTTTGCAATACTGAATTACCTTTTCTTTGTCTCTTTTCTTAATTTTCTTTCTCATCACTTCTGTTATTCTCGCTTTTTCTCTCTTTCCCTTTTTCTTTTTTCTTTCTCTCTCTCTCTCTCTCTTTCCCTTTTTCTTTTTTCTTTCTCTCTCTCTCTCTCTCTTTCCCTTTTTCTTTTTTCTTTCTCTCTCTCTCTCTCTTTCCTTTTTCTTTTTTCTTTCTCTCTCTCTCTCTCTCTCTCTTTCCCTTTTCTTTTTCTTTCTCTCTCTCTCTCTTTCCCTTTTTCTTTTTTCTCTCTCTCTCTCTCTCTCTCTTTTTCTCTTTCAACTCAGTACCCATTTTATTATTTGGTCTTCATTTTTGCACTATATACTTTTCTTTCTTTCTTTCTTTCTTTCTTTCTTTCTTATTCGTTTTTTTCACACACACACACACACACATACATATATGTGTGTGTGTGTGTGTGTGTGTGTGTGTGTGTGTCACTATTCTAAAAGATTGCCTTACGTCCCAGTTTGGTTAGGACGGTCCCTTTTTGAGAATTATGTCCTGGTGATGTGCGTTTTGTTGCAGTGGATATCGACTCGGAACGGCAAATCGGGGTGCAGAGTTCGAATTCCAGTTGAATTAATTACATTCACTTACACACAAATATCCTTAAAAAAGGGATTAATCCGTCTCCTGCCTCCAGTTATAGGTTAAATAATAGAACAGATTGGGTTCTATAGCCTTGGCCGGCAACCAATCTACCGCAGAAAGTAATGGCAACCTACTGCGGGATAATCTTCTGCCCAGTCAGTCATGTCTCTTTCGAGACATGATCGCACAAGGCGTGTATCACGTATGGCACTTAACTGATTAACTGTTGTGAATCCAGAATAGGTTCGGATGAAAAACACGAAAGTGAAACATATATATTTAACGAGAGAACAAATGCAAAGAGTGTTACACGTCAGTCGGACTGCCAAGTATTAGACCGAGGTGTCTCAACCCAACTCAACTCCACCCCGAGAGGCATATTCTCCCAGTATTCATAATAATAGGAAGATTTCATTACAGTTCAAAAATGGTAAGTCTGTGTGTGTGTGTGTGTGTGTGTGTGTGTGTGTGTGTGTGTGTGTGCTATCCTTGCCTCGTAGTGATATTGACTGATAAAAACACTTTGTTATAAATGAAATAAAGCATACAAAAAGCAAAGAACTGTACCTGTTTGAGTCTTGGAAACTGTAATATGACTGTGTAAGTATTTATCCGAAATGAAATGTGATTCTACAGAAGGATGCTGAGGATGCCATGGACAGAACATGTGAGATTTTGGAGAGAATGCAAACGAAAAGAAAACTTATACATGGCCTTAGGAGAAAACAACTTAGGTTTGGGGGACACGTAATGAAGAAGGACGGCTTGGAGAACCTGATACTCACGAGACGGAAAGAGGGAATGAGTGACATGAAGAAGAAGCGTGAGACATACTTGATGGGCTTGAGCAGGTGGATGGCGGATCGGGGATCTGAGAGAGATACCAAGCGACAAGGGATAAGTGCAAGTGAAAATCCATAATTGACTACGTCGTGAAAGGACACGGCACATAAAGAAGAAGAAGAAGAAGAAGAAGAAGAAGAAGAAGAAGAAGAAATTGTAAAAGATTCTTCTTCCATGTGGCTTATCCTTTCAGGACGTAGGCGATCATGACCTTCCACGTGTCCCTATCCATGGTGGCTCTTAGTACACTTTCTCCTGTAACGCCACGTAACTCTTTCATTGTGGAAGAGTTCTTTGATGTGTTTGTTCCATCTTCTAAGTATATCAGTCAGTCAGTTAAATGCCCTATGTGATACACGATTAAGCGATCATGTCACTTTTGAGACCTGCCTGACCAAGCAGTAGATTTTCCCGCAGTAAGTTGTCATTTCTTTTTGTAGTAGACTCTTTTTCAATTAAGGCTGTACAACCCAATCTGTCTCATTATTTAACCCATAGCTGGAGAGAGAAGAGACAGATTAATATATTTTCCAAAAGTGAATGCAACGAATTCAAATGGAATTCGAAGTCGGTTCTCTGATCTCTCGCTTCAAGCCAATATCCACTGCATCACCCACGCACATTGACTAACTGTTGTCATTTAATTATTCTGAAGAGACGGAAACAAATAAAATTCCCAAGGATACAGGTACGAGAAACTAAAATAAAACAAGTTATGAAATATAAATAGCTGGAACTCGCAGTATAGCCCGGCGTTGCTCGGGTGTAATGAAAACTTTAAAACTAATCCATGGTCCTGGAACTCAGACTCTTTGGACGTTGGCACGAAAGACTATATAGCTGTTTCCAGTTAAAGCGAAACCGTAGACTGAAAGAAAAATGAATGGATGTGAGACAAATTTTGATTTCCTGGTATAGATATCAAATAAATTTTTTTCGTCGTAAACTGAATTTTGAAGGCTAAATAAGTCCTCTGAGTAAATGGTATCATGGCTGAGACTAAGAACTACAATTATACCTACTTAGAGCGAAACGCCGAAGCAAAAACTAAAATAAAAGGGCTGAAAAACTGATTTTGATCAGACCCGGTAGGATATCGGGTTATCGATTTCCAATATCGGAGTCAAATAAGTCATCCAAGGATAGAACTGCAACCTTGAAACTTCTGAATATCGTTTCTTATGTCTTTGTCTATGAGTGTATCAAATTTGATTAAAACTGGACCATTCCGTCTATAACCCGATTTTTTCGATTATCGATTTTTGATATTTATCAGGGGTACCTCGACACAAAACCTAGCTAAGAACACTCGCAGACGCTTATAGTACAACTGTGTAAATTTCCAAGAAAATCGGTTCAGCCGTTTCGAAGTCTATAGGTAATGAA
The DNA here is from genome assembly GCA_037127315.1 of Ascarosepion bandense. Taxonomy (NCBI): domain Eukaryota; kingdom Metazoa; phylum Mollusca; class Cephalopoda; order Sepiida; family Sepiidae; genus Ascarosepion; species Ascarosepion bandense. The sequence continues at coordinate 14,163 of JBBBDQ010030558.1, forward strand.
CACACACACACAGACACACACATAGACAAAGTTCCACTTATAAATATGTTTAGATGCGTTCTGACAGAGGATGGGAAGTGCGACACTGAGATCCGAAGACGGATTGGCATGGTCAAGAACGCATTTCAAAACACACACCTCTCATTACCCGAATAATGAGAGACTGGAAAATCTCATTGGAAACAAAGAAAAGAATGCTGGACTGTTATGTGATATGTGTCTATGTATATGGCAGAAAATGTTGCACGATTTTTTCAAAGATGAAGGAGAGACTCTAGGCAGCAGAAATCCGATTCTACAGAAGGATGCTGAGGATACCATGGACAAAGCACGTGAGCAAACGACTAGGGGTTGGATAGGATGCAAAAGAGAAGAAAACTCATACTTAACATCAGAAAGAGACAGCTGAGATTCCTAGGACAAGTAATGAGGAAGGTGGGTTTGGAGAATCTAATACTCACGGGACGGATAGAATAAAAGTGTGACAGAGGAAAGTAGCGCGAGTCATATGATATGCTTGAGCAAATGGATGGCGGAGCGGGGTTTGGAAGAGATACCAAGAGGAAAAATATTAAGAGCGACAAGAGACAGGTCCAAGTGGCAGTCCGTGATGCATCGGCACATGAAGAAAGAGATAAATCTGAAGAACACGGCAGGTTTTGCGGGTTTTTACATTTGACGTCTCAAAGCTTTTTAAACTGCACAAAAACTGAATGCATGGTCATCAGTAAAAAGGGCAGCCCAAAATGCCAAATACAGGTCGGGAATACCAGAATCAAACAAACACAAAAATTTAAATACCTGGGAAGCGTGATAACAGAAGACGGTAAGAAATCCG